>PVLA01004589.1:0-171432 GCA_004027455.1 Hydrochoerus hydrochaeris
CCTCCCTTCTTCCTTCCTCCCTTCTTCGTTCCTTTTCTCTCATCAACCATTTTTCCATACACACACATATATATTTAGCCATTTGCCTATACATCTTACCAGCTCTTTCCTGATTTACCTCTTTGGGCTTATCAGCATTTATGGCTGCTAGTCCCTGAATGTGCATTATGAGTAACAATGGCAGAAGTGGTTGAAAGAGCCACACATATGCTATTCTTCTGTGCTTCTTATCTCATATACAAAATTAAACATTAATATCCATCAATTATTCCCCCAAAGATGCTGGAAGCATATTTGTTAGTAATATTTTGATAATAACCATATAGAGAGATATTTGTCATACTATTCTGCCTCCTACATCTTCATTCACAGAAGAACATTTTATTTACATTGTCAAGTAAGAGGGTGGCAATTTAAGTGAGACTTGCAATTTATCACTTGCTTTGCTTTCTAAGGAGAGTCCTGAGAATTGCGTTTTTTTTTTTCTGAGATGGATTTTGTATCATTCCTTTGAAATGTATGTTTTCAAGTATGTTCACAACAAGAAAAACAGATATATGTCTATCTAATATCTGTATCTATGTTGTGGTAATATTTCACATCTCTGCTCCCTGGGATACTTTTCTTGCCTCAGAAAGCTGGGTTGATCTCAATCCACCAGGGTTTATGAGGTGCCTCGCTGCCTCCTGACTGGGGAGGCACAAGCCTGCTATCTATGCATGGAGGATTCATTTGACCAGGTGCAGGACGACTTTCTTCTGAGTGTGCATTTCCCAATCAAGATGAGACATTCCAAGATTTGAAGGAAACTTTTATGCAAAGGCAACATAAAACTGAACAAAATTGAGCAAAGCTAAAAATCCTGAGCATGATGGTAAAGAACACAGGCTTTGGAGTGGGACACAACTCACTTTCCTGCCTATTTGCTGTGTGACATAGGGGATATTCTGAGCCTCAGTTTACTTGCTTGTAAAATGGGTGTAACATTAGGCCCTGCCTTGTAGTGGTATTGTGGGTCACAATGACAACAAATGCCTTTAAAAATTACTGGGAGGAGAACTCAGAATAATATGTATCAGTGCTCAGCTCATGTAATCACTTGATAAGTGAAAGTAGTTATTAGTACTGTCCCATTGGATGGATTGTCTGTCAGTCTGTCAGGAGGCTGGCACCATCAAGCTAGGACCAGCCCTGAAGGGAAGCAAAGGACTATGGGATGATGATTGTTTTCTGATTTCTTAGGATGAATAAGCTCAGACTGAGGACGTAGAGCACGTAGCCTAGAGGAAGCTTGATTTTAGTTGTTTTGACTCAGAAGTTAGGGATGCTGTGACAAATGTACCAAAGAAGCAGGTGGCTTAAACAATAGAAATACATTACCTCATGCTTCTGCCGGCTGGAAGTCTGGAGTCTATGTGTTGGCCCAGCCGTGGTCCCTCTGAAGCCTTTACGGGAGGAGCCTTCTTTACCTCTTCCAGATGTTGGTAGCCACCAGGGCTGCTTGTCTTGTGCTGCAGGACCTCAGTCTCTCCCTCTGTCATCAGTGGCGCTATGTTGCATATGAGTGCTATGTCCACATGCCCCTCTTCTGAGCTCACTAGACGTGCTGGGTGAAGAGCCTACCCTACTTCAATATAACCTGATCTTAACATCTATAATCACATGTGTGATGGTCCCGTTCTCCACTGAGGTCATAGTCATGGGTGCTGGGGGTTAGGACTTCATCATGTCTTTCTGGGGGGAATTCAGCCCATAGCTGATGAAGATCCTGGAGTGCAGGAAGGTGCTAAGCTTCGGCCAGAAGGACTGGTGGGCAAGGCAGTGGAATGAGAGCTTTGAAGTGAGAGAAATCACAGACAGTGAGCTTTCGAAACAGAAAACCAAGATTTCATATGGTAAGCAACTGGGATGCCCTGGTGAGTGAGCACAGTGCCTGAGGGAGCTGGCCTTCTGCTGATTGGGGTCACACTGGTTCTTTTGCCCTATATTCCTACTTGGAGAATGGCTTATAAGTACCCAAGCTGAGATGCAGAGTGGGCTTTCTGCCTCTGTCACCTTCACTGAGACACCATGACTACTGTTCTTTCAATCAATCTCCATGGCCCATCAAACTGGCCTCTGCCTGCACGCCTGCTGCCGGGAACATGGCTACAATTACTTTCCAACTTGTTTCTCTGCTTCCTGCCTCATTCTCTATCCTGCTGCAAGTCTGAGTATGTCAATCCCCTGTCGACATTCTTCTAGTGATTGTCCAGCACTTGCATGATGAAATGCAAACTCCTTAGATCTAGCTCTGAGGCCTCAAATGCTCCCCCGTCCCTCTGGCACCATTTCCCAAGGCATAGGTAGACTTCATTGCCTTCGCACAGAGCTGCCTACCATTTGCAGCACCTTGCCTGCCCTGTTCCATGTCCTGACTCAAAGCCTTTTTGTACCCTGTCCTCCAGAGCAATGTCTACTTCCCTTCTTTCCCTTCTCTGTATTTTTGCCTCTTCTTAAACCCTGATTGCACAACTAGTACCAACCTCCTTCTTTGACTTGCTTTCTGGCCTGGGAGAGCCATTCCAGCTTCATGAATATAGAGCTACAGTCAATCTTCTACCTGTCAGGCAACACCATGCACTACAGTTGCTGATTAATGTGCTTTTCCACACTGCCACTCCGTGAGTGCTTCAGAAGGCCTATGGCTTGTGCCTCACTCTAGCCCCATGCTGAGTGCTGGGCCTGGTCCAGGGCTGGAGGCCAAGAAGTGTTCCTAGGATGGCAGTAGAAAGGCAGCAGGCAGGCCAAACTCATGCCTTGGGAGTTACCCCTGAGACAATTGACCCCCCAATGTCATCTGGCAAAAGTACAGGTAGAAGCATCTCTACCACCTACAAACACTGTAATGAAGAAGGCTTGGATGCAAGTAAGAGATAAGGGAGTGAACTTTCTAATTACAGCCCGAAGGCCTGGCATTTGGTGGGGATCTGGCAGAGATCATATCGAGTGCTCACTTTTCTCTATTTTGATTCACCTTTTCCCAAAGTCTAATTATTGTACATACATTAGGCAGAAGATGAGGAGTGAAAAGACTGAATAGACAATCACCTTGTAAACATCCTCTGATAGGTGGGGATGGCTATGAAACAGAACGCTCAGTACCAACTGAAGCTCAGGCGAGTTTAGCCAAGCAAATCAATGCAAGTTAATCTTTCTGTGTCAGCTGGCTGAGTTTTGGACTGGTGATGAATGCCTTGACTGGAAAGATGAAATGCTGGAATGCCAGCCAGTGCGCTGACAGCTACAGATGGTGCCAATTACTGCCAGTGGAGCCTGTCCTGCTGTGAGCCCAAGATGTCTGATTTGTGGCCCCAGGAAAATGAAAAAGAGGCCTTCCTGCTGGGTCTGTCACCTGTCCTTTGTTGTTTTGTAACCAAAATTGCATTCGTGTGTGATGACTTTCTTTTTTGGTGATAGTGGTTGAGGCATGGAAAGGGGGCAGTGTTACTTGTGTTAATTATGCAGTTGTGCTGATTGCCAAGCATATGGCTGATAAGGCAGAGAAAGTCGCTACCAAGGTTGGCCACTTCCTCATGCCTTGTATCTAGCAAACAAGAGGCTAACTGGGACTCATCCTGGAATATGGACAGAGGCAAATGAAAATATCCCAAATGCTCTTTGTTTCCTTGGGATTTTGCATTCACATCTAGTATAATCTTTGCAGAGGGTAATTTTGTCAGCAGAAGCTCTGTATTTCTGCTCTGTAGCCAGCTTCATAACTAAAATCTAGACCATAGTAACATATGAACCCCAGGTGTGAATGTGGCATCTAATGACCCAAGATCCTCTGTTTTGCTCTCTTTCCCTGGGAGACTGGGTTTCACTTACATTGTGAATACATCCCAGAATGATTCCATAATTTGCATCTTCATTAGAAGAGTGACATTATCAATCTTTTTTGTTGTTTTTTGGTACCAGGTATCAAACTCACGACCTTGTGCTGGCCAGATAGGTGCTTATGCCACTGCGGGAAATCCTTGGCCTTGACAGTGTAATTTTTTAAAAAAGATGATAACACTACCTGCATAGCTTTTTACTGACAAACACACTTGTTTACTGACAGCGTTTGATGGGCAATGTATTAGGCCAGGTGCTTTACCTTTATTATCCTTAACTTTCTAACAAACTTGCCTGAGAGGTTTTACTACTAGTTTTACAAACAAAGGGCCTGAGTAATAGCGATGCTTAATGGTCTTATATAGTCCACAAAATTGCCCAGTGTCGCTATCTAGATTTGAACATATTTCTCAGAACCTTATTAACTACACCCAGGGAGAGAAGATCATCTTTCTATGTATATAGTTCAAGGGTGAGGTGTTTGATTAATGTTGGAACAAAGGTAAAGCTACTTTTTTTTTTATCTTGCTCTTTACTTTTGTTGTTTTTAAATGTTTAGGAGTACATGTTTGCAGTACATAATGACTACACTGTTTGTGGAGCAATGGTAAACTTGCTAAAATCAGGCTGGTTCCTGATAGTCAAATAGCAATGGCAATCAGAGAGGCAACAGCAATGACAATAATGAGTACAGCATTTAAAATCTGGTTATTATTACTAGTACCCAAGTTTTATACCCAGTAGGCCACTATTAAGTGTTATAATTCTGGCCCCAGATAGCGGTTAGATACTGTGATAGTTTTCCATGAAGTAGAGAAAGAGCGTTATGTGGCAGCAAGGAGCTTGAGTCGGGAGGACACATCAGCCCACTCCAATGGCTGAGTTTAAGGTTGGCATTGGACTTAAAGGGCCTGAAGGAAACCACTCCAGTCACAGTCAAGCATGATTCCATCAGTCCCTGGAGAATCTCTCAAAAGTGGGGTGAGGAATGGAGAATCCAGCTCCAAAACCCACCCAGGGAAACTAGGAGAAGTGTCATACCCACATGGCCACAGCGGGTCAACTCTTCCACGCAGATGTCGTCCTCCATTCAGTGTGGTTTCCTGGAGGAAGAGAGAGTTCTGGGATTCTCTTGTCAGGATTTGTGGGTACAATTTCTGGGTCTAGAAAATCACATACTCCAATAGAAGACCATCCCTTGTTCCATACAAACAGACTCCAGTGGCCTCCAGGAGAACTTCAAATATTTAATACAGAGTCTTAAAGGACATTCTTTCTGATTTTCAGGGCAAGGAGAAATAGAACTCAGGTTCCAAGATGAGTTAGCTCGCCAAACAGTGGTGGGTGCCTGCAGAGAAGTTTTATTTTTCTGACAAAATTCCTTAATCTGCTTTCAGTACATTTCTTCCTTTTCCTATTTTTTTCTTTTAAACATTTTTCCTTACTCAACACAAATCATCATTTATTGCACTCATGCATTTCTTTGTCTTTGTAATATTTAAGGGGATTTACCTATAGACATCTGTCATCGCTAATTGATTTTTTCCCACCAAAATCAACTGGTTATAAAAATGCAAGCAACTCAGAATTATTTTGCTTGTAATTATTGAGACCTTTATGGATAGCCTATCTGGGCCATTTTAATTTGCATTCTTGGCTTCTTAAAATGTCCAATGGTGTCCTTTAGACTATATTGAAGAACTAGCAGGGAGTCAGAATGATTCTATATTTTTGGATGAATTTTATACATAAAACACACACTGTCTACAGAACAGTCTAGTTGTTCTCAGTGAAACCTGCACAGGAATTATTTCAGGGGCACCCAGAACCACTGAGAATTCATTGATCTGGAAGAACTTACAGGATTTAACATTAAACCAAGCTCATGGCCAGTTTTATTACAGAGATACAGCAGTGATAGGACAGTAAAGGGACATAGTCAAAATCAGTAGAGGACAAGGCACATCAGGCAGAGACTGGAGAAACCTAATTACAGATTTCCTTTTTCTCCCTGCCTTGATAGGTTAAAGAGATCCCACCTACCCTGCAGTTGCAAAAGTGCTAAGATGCTTCTGCCCAGGGAAGCATTAGTACCCAAAGTTTTTATTAGGGTCTGGTTACATAGGCCTGGTCTGCCCAGCAACTGCCAAAATTTCAGATTCCTAGAGGGAAAGCCCAAATTCAGAGCCCAAGGTGGACAGAACAGCCTTATCACTTAGGGCAAGTTTCTTATCAGTGTAAGGAACAGCCTCCCAGTGAAGCTTTCAGACTCCAGCCTGAGACCAATCTTGTGAGGCAGCCTTTGGAATGACAGCAGTCCTAGGATAGCTGTACGCTATTAGCTCTCCTGCAGTCCATCCCTTTGTCTCCTCAGCACGGCATCTTTGGAGCACAATCAGTAACAATTGGACCCCATTTGGCAGGGGAGACCAACCTGCAGTATTCATTTTCATTCTGTCTTTTAAGGCTTCTGGATTTAGCCAGTTAAAAAAAATCCTGTCAACCCCAAAGATCCCGCTTAGAAAGCCAGCTAACGTCCTCCTTAAGTTTCTCTGTGAAGCTTTTTCTTTAACCTGGTCTAGAAGATCAATTTAGGCATCCCACAGCTCTGTCCATGTTTGGGCAACTGTACTGAAAACTTTCCAAACTGAGGTGCTATCCTGATAGCCAGGACACTCAAAGGCAAACAAGATCTTCCCTGGGAGTCCAGAGTTTATCATGGTTAGGGCACCCCAAGCAGTACAGGTTGAGCCCTCAGTGTGGTCTTTATTGCAAAAAGATATGGTAAGCAGTAGTGAAAAGCAGAGATAATGCTTTACAGTCAGGTCAAAGGGTTTGTTTATCTGTTTATTTAAAATTAATAATGACCTGGCAGCATTGACCCTTTTTAAGCATAGTGTCCTGTTTCATTCTTCTGGAAATTATCTGGGTAGAATTACCTAAATGCTAATAGTTTATTGGGATGGAGAAAGAATCTTTTTCACCTCATTTTATTAACTCCATCCTATAGAAATTGAGCTACTTTGACCTCCACTTCAAGCACAAATATTTAGCCAATTTGGGGATCCATTTAACAATAGAAACTAACAGTAGACAAATAGCACTATGAAAGAGACCCTCTAAGCACCTGGGGGGCAGGTCAGAGTTTGTAAATAAACCTCCATTACCAGTTGTACCTTTCACACTTCCATCACAGCACTTCGGGAAAATGACTGTTTCTGATCCAAATGACTATCAATGTTAAACTGCAGCCTCTTAAATGGGAAGTCGGGTTTCACATTAGAAATTTTGGGAATGAAGATTAATGGAGAAAAGGGAAAAAAGATCAATAATGCTGCAGCACTTTACAGTTTGTGAAACAGACTCCCATTGATTCTCCTGACCATTTTCTGAGACTGGCATTCTCTTTCTCACTTCATAAGCCAATAAAGAAATAAATGAAGGCACATGGGACATGCCAAAAATCACACTAAGCAAAAAAATAGCCAAACGTGGACTTCAATGGTTCAGAATGGGGATCACCCATTCTGCAGGTTTTCTGTTCTTACCACTAGGCTAGCTTTCGAACACTCAGCCCCTCATCCTGCATCAGCAAAGTAAACCTGCATGGAGATTTGCTAGTGTTTTAATAGCCTCAGAGCATCTGAAGGATAATGTTTAGGTTGCAGTCATTCATCACTGTTTTGATTCAAGGATCAACAGAGTCAGCTAATAGGAGGTTGCATTTTGATGTTTTTGGTAATTTCTGGTGTTGCTGGTTTTGCTATGAGAGCACTTAGGAGCCCCTGGATGAGGGAAAAAGTTGCAGAACTTAAACCTTGAACGGCTTACCAGAGAATCCTCCGAGAGAATAACGCAGTCATCCCCTGGCGATGTGTAACTAGCTAAGAGCAGAAGCGTCACACAGTTCTAATTCTAAAAAGAGCTTTTTGTATGCCATCCTCAGGTTTATTTTGAAAGTTTTCCTTTTTCTTAGGCCTTTAGCAACAACCCTCCAAGCTTTAATCTTCCCTGGAACTGGCTTTGTGATAAGGGAGTCTCCGCAGCCTCCTGAACCTATTTTCATTTTCTGTGCAAGAAGAGATGGGATAAAACCGGCACAACCCATAGGCCACAGGCCCAGCATGGAACGTTTTCTGTAGGGCTGGAAAGCATACTGGGCGGGCTTCTGTAACATAAAACCCAGGCGGGTACTTTCCCATGTTGCCTGGGTGAAGCATGTCTAAGTGTTGGCACAAATTGATTGTTTGTCTTTCATTCCACTTGGCCACCAGCCAGCAGGGATACTCTATTTTCATTTTGAAATTTCACTTGGCAGATCCTTAAAAGTCACTGGAGAACTTTTCCTGAGTAACAAAAAGCAACTTTTATTGAAAACTAATTATTTTTTTCAGATGAATATGCCAGCTGTTTGAAAATGCTGTGGTCACATTAAAGCATATTTTAATAGAGTGCTTATAAATGCAGATCCAATTGTGAAATACTCTTTGACAGTAACTTCTAAGTACTTCATTCCAAAGTAAGTCTAAGTGTAGTTCTGTACAAATGTAGGCATCTAATAAATGGAAAACAGTATCCACTCGGTAAATAAATCAGTTGAGAATGAGGAGATATTACGAAAATCACTATATAGATTGCAGGAATATATTTTCCCTTTGGGGCTAAGGCCGACAAAATAAGTACTTTATTCGTTAAAGTGAGTATTTTATTCATTAAGCAGTTTTAAGCTTCCAGAATGAAGCAGGCTCTAATAACTTGAGCAGCTTGGTTATTCTGATTCCTGTGTCTCTCTCTTTGGCTCTGTCTCTGTATGTGGTTCTTGTATGTTTCGTGTTTTCCATACACTGACACTAGCCACCAGAATGTGTGTGAAACACTGAGATGAATGAAACATTGTCTTTGCCTGCCAGGAATTTATAGCCTCATGGGGTGGATCAGAAGAGGGGCAAGAATAGAAATGTAAACAAAACAGAATTATCTACATAGCAAACAGAGAGAGCACTAAAGGACATCTTGAGCTAGTGCGAAGTGCATTCTACAATCTGATTGCACGGGAGAGGAAGCATGCCAGAGTGCTTCCATTCAAGCTAGGCCCGCAAGGGTGAGAACGATGCTGATTAGTGGAATACAGAGGAAAGATATTTTTTATTCATTGAAGGAACAGTGGCAAAGTCAAAAGGAATGAAATGGTACATCTACAGGTTGAGAATGTCAAAAGAGACAAGTCTGGCTCTGTGGAAAGGGGAAGGCAATCTGGGATGGAGCAAGAGCAGAGGACAGGAAGGCGAAGTAAAAATTTTAGATTAAGACATTATGTGCACATGGACCAGTTAGTTCCTTAAGATGATTATAATTATTATGTATCACAAACATATACCAATAAAAATTTAGTGGAAAGAAAAGTAGATGAGGCTGGTTGGAGTAGATGATAGAAAGTCTATATGTCACAAGGCAGGGGTTACTTTGTTTTCCTTTTTAAGTTTATGAAAAGGAGGAGGGTTTGCTTTCTGTTGCATATGAGCATATGAAACAAAGAATAGCACATTCAGGCTTTGTTTGAGTTCTGGGGCAAAGACTGAATGGGGATGACAAGGAGACGGGTTAGGAGCTGTTACTATAGTTCAGGTGAGGGACAACAAGGGCTTGCAGGGGGCATTCAAACAATTATCCAGGGGATTTAATCGATGCAGAGAGTGATCTGGCTAATGTGGGTGGATGGGGAGAAGCACTTCACTCTCAATCACTGGCTTTTATTAGCTTGGTTGTCCACGGAATTGTTTCAACTCTCCACTTTGCTTTGCTTGTGTCGCAGCCATTGTGTGGATTGGATAAATTGCTTAGCGTCTCTAGGTTTCATTTTTACCAGCCATAAAATAGGGATAATAATTCTTGCCACCAATAGTAATTGCCTCTTAGGAATGCTTTACGCATATGTGTAAGTACTAGCATATTCTTGGCAGGAAATAATCATTAATAGGATTTCTAATACTTCTCCTAATCTGCTTTTGAAAAGTCAACATACCCAAATACTAAATATTTTAAACACAAGGAAATACTCAGAGTAATAAAAGGGTGACACCATTTGGTTAAGCAATAATCCTGGATGGCCTCCCGTTGGTTCTTTTTTTTCAAGCTGATCTTTTTTCATTTAATTCACAAAACTTCATTTTATAAAACAAATACAAAATATCCAAAGTTTCTGAATTTTTGCAACAGATTGAAAGCTGCCTTCTACCAGCCCAAGGTCATTCCAAATGTGGAAATCTTCCTATATGATGAGTTTGTCTCTCTTTCTGTGGGGGAACAATAGAAATCCAAGAATGTATCAGGGTTTGGCAGTCCTTTACCCTTGTTCCAAACACTGGTTGATGGAAAGATATTTTGTTATTTTTCTGAATGCTGATGGAAACTTTTAAAAACATATGCTTTTGCTAACTGACCTTCGGTTATTTTAGAGAGTAAAACAAATAAGTTGGTTGAGTTAAGAGAAGCTCGGGATGACATTTTCTTTCAGGGAGCCAGTCTACTCTACTGCTCTGAACCAAACAAGGCAAACATGCACCTTCATGAGGCACACATGTGTTGTCATGTGTTGATATGGTCAGACTTATTATTTTCCAAATGTCTGGGGAATTGGCCAGTATTAATTGTGCTTAAAAAAGCAAAACACCCAAAAGGAATGATGGCTGTCAGTTCTGTTAACAGAAAACAAACAAGTGGAACCATTTCTGGGGCTTAAAACCAGTTCCCCAAGACATTAAGCCAAAGACATTTGAGCCAATTCAGTTCACTTGGAAATTTCTCATTGCCAAGAAATGTGGCTTTCTGATGATGATGTGGTCTCTGGCAGCTGAGCTACAGAACACAGGAGCTCCATTTAAGCTACCATGGACCAGATACTGAAGCACCTTCTATTAGGATAAGCTTAGTAGCTAAGGAGATTCTATGAACACATCCAGGTGAGACTCTACAGGCTTCTGTCTCAGATCAACTCTTTCTTATGGGTCATTTCAGTGAGACCCCCTTAAGGTGTAATATCCAGTTCTTTCAGTGACCCAATTCTCCCTGTCCTGATCCAAGCCCAAAGACTCCAAAGAACTGTCATCCAAATGCTTTAGAACGGTTTGCAGAGAAGAGCCTCACTTTTTGTGTGTACGCCCCAGGCACTGGTAGCATTGAGCCAGATGGCATGAGCCACTTGCAGTTGGTCTTTGTGAAGGACCAGTCTCAAAGGACCAAGGACCGAAACCAAAGTGTTACCATTAGAATGGATTGTGAGCCCAGTGCTTTCTTATGAATGGGAACACTGAATCTGTGAGCCTGTGGAACTAGTGCTCACTTGATGACTGACTGCACTCTCACTTTTTATACTCTGATCTTATTTATTTATTTTTATACCGAGAATAAAACTCAGGACCTTGTGCTTGCCAGGAAGGCACTGTGCCATTGAGCTACATCCCCAGGCCCAGGTTTATTTTATTTTATTTTATTTTATTTTCTACCATTTTCTTAATCACCTAAGAACTAGCGTTCTCCTTCAGAGTGCAACACCCGGCTTTACTCAGAAATAACAGACAAAGGTAGTATTTGAGGCAAATTCCTCAAAATTTTAAAGCAATTTAAAGGTACAGTTGGGACTCAAAGTATGTGTCTTTTCAATTAAAAGTCCTACTATATTGGCATGGCTAGTGATAGTAAAGTCCTGCTTACCTCTGACCCTGAAATTGTGGTCCTTAGAATATATCCCCAGAAACTTTCATACTTATCAGAAAGACATGTGCAACGAGTTTAAAGTAACATAATAGTGATATGATGAACAATTCCAAACAAAATAGCCACTGCCTATTCATACAACTGATGGAGTAAAATGAATTAACCAGAGCTACTTTAATCAGCATAGGAAAAAATCTCACAACTACAATTTGGACCAAAAAAAAAAATAACACATGTACAAGGTTATTTTTAATATATTACTATGTATATAAACTATAAAATTGTGCAAGACAATATAGTGTAGTGATTCTTTTCTTTTTTTAAATTTTTATTTGTGAGAGAAAAAACAGAAAAAAGGCTAGAAATAATACAGAATTTCAAAAAAAATAAACACTTAGAAATCACTAGTTGATAAATTACACACTATCATCTTAGAAATAGTTGTCCAGTTACAAAAGTAAAGCATAAAAGGTGGACATTCAGACAATGAGAATGCAAACAGTTCTGTTCAATGATCCAACAAAAACTTAGTAATATGGTCATCAATCCTACACACTTAAACATACATGCAGTTATACCCTTTAGAGCACTTTCTTTTCCTTTTCTTTTTTACAATAGCAATTACACATTTTGGGTCTTATTACTCCTACAGTTTTTATTACTTTTTGTACTACAGACACAATGTGATATTAACAAATATGATTCTTATTTCACTTAAGAAGATAGTCTCCAGTTGCCTTCAATTCTTTTCTTTTTAAATGACAAATCATACTTATATTTATAGGATATATTATCTACTGATTCTTCTCTTGTTTGTCAAATGATGATTATATTTATAGGATATATTATCCAGTGATTCTTTTCTTTTTAATTGACAAATGATACTTATATTTATAGGATATACTTGTGGGATTGGTGTCAATTAATAATCAATTAATACTTTAATGCATACAGTATATAATGAATAAATCAGGGTGATTAGCATTTCTATCTTCTCAAACATTTATCATTTCTGTGAAAACCATACTGGAAAAAGGTAGAAGTCTATTTATTTTTAGAAAGGAAGAGTTTAAAAAGTATTGCCTACAAACGCAAAACACCCAAGGTCTAAGGAGGAATTTTGCTGTTTTAAAAATTTCGGTAATTACTGGGTAAATCACTTGAGCCTTCCAGGCTTCTGTATCTTCTCACGGAGAATGAGACTGCCTACTCCCTGTTCCACTATCCTGTTTGTGATGAGAAGTGGATTATGAGCAAAGGGCTTATGGTGGTTCAGGTTAATTACCTGTCAGTTGAGGCAGGAAGAATCCAATAACCCAGCAACCCACTCATGTAGTCAAACAATACTGAATGACATGTTTGTGGTTTCCTTTGCCTTGTATAGAAATAGTACCAGCTTTGAAATTATTTGATCTTTAGTCAAGAGTTTATCACTGACTCTGATTAAGGATGTAATTAACTTTCAATCACTGACTGTGGTCAGCGTTAAACAATTATAATAATTAGTATTTTACCTGCAAGGTTTTATCTGGAGGTGGGGCTCTTTTTTTGCTGTTAATGAAATAATAAGAAATTAGTGATTTTGACTACTCATGAAACATACTGCCTTCTAGTTGGCATTATTTGTTAAACACATTTGGTTATGAATGGGCAAAATTATTATTTATTTATGCACTAAATGATTTTTGACAGCTAGGCATGTTGGTACACACCTGTAATGCCAGCACTCAGGAGGCTGAGGCAGGAGAATCGCTGTGAGGTCAAGGCCATCCTGATCTGCATGGAAAGACTCTGCCTCAAAAAAGACAAAAAAAAAAAAGATTTGTGATACAACTCCATGGTTAATCCACTGTTATCCTAAGTACTAAACACGGTAGAATTTTCTGCCCCAAACCTTATGTCTACTGTAGTTTTTATTGTGTGCATTTATTCATTCATTTAACTCACTCATTCTTCTGATATATATTGGGATTATATTTTTATCCATCTAAGAAACAGTGCATGCATTCTGCAAGTGGGGCTCCAAAAGTCTTGTCTATGATGCCTGCCATGGAGACTACAAGGGCACTTTTATGAAAAAGAAAAAGATTAAAACACTATTGGTGAGCAAAACAACACATATCTGGTCAAAACAAATACCATACTACCTGAAACTATGATTTCTTTTCTTCATGCTTGTCAGTGATTTTGCTTTGGAGTGCTGCCATTGGGTTAGTGTATGCCTAGATGCACAACCCATGAGTGGATATAATTAGCACTTGGAAATTGTGGCTTTCATAAAGTCTCACCAAGCAGAGTTAAAAGTCTTAATTTGACAGTGGGCCTGACCAAATGCTAATTTGTTTGGGGAGACCAAACTAGTAGGTTACATAGCCTGTGGTCTATAATCCGACAGAAGGAGACCAACATCTACCCAGTTATTTTCATGTGGTGACCTCAGTTCCAACAATAGAGCTGTTCTCAGAAAGGCTATTCGATATTTTTCCATAGAGTAACCATGGGACCAGAAGCCTAGTGACAGAATAAGTTCCGGAGGCCCTTTGTCCCTGAAATGGGGACATCTAAGGTCACTTTGGGCTTACAGTGGAAAGGTGGTGAATCATTTGCTTTGCACGTTCTCTGTCTTTAGTACCATCTCTGGATTCCTTCTCTATGCTTGGTACTTCTTTCCCCTTGTACTTGAGCTCTTGTAAGATTACAGCTTAGGAGTTAGGTTTTAGCTTGGAGAGGGAAACAAGGAAGGCAGTAGCGTGATGCTCAGCATTGAACACTGAAGGAGGAAGGGATGAAGTTACTAGACAGAAGCTGTGTGCTGGGCGCTCTGTTGGTCTTGATGCACATCATATCATCTGAACCTCGCAAAAATCCTATGCTATCCGAGCAACTTTTTACCTACTCTGAGAGAGAGAGAGAGTCACCAACCATTTTTCCAAAAGCTTGCAGTGAATCCTGGAGCCTGGACTCAATGCCAGGTCCATGGACATTCATACATAACTTTGTCTTTTTTCTTACTACATAACAATGATTCCTGTGCCATCTTTCCGCAGTGAATCAGGAGATGACATAAAGCATAGCTACTTAAGATAGAGCATTCTCTTACTTGGCTTAGGCTGATAGTTGTTATAATTTTGAAGATGTTTACTAAGAGTATTTTAGAAAATGGGTTTTTCTTTGAAGTCTAGCTCAGTATTGAGCAACAAGAAACTTCCTCCCCAAAGGCAGCCATAAATAATAGGTGCAGTGAAATGTAATGTCTGCCAGGTCACCTATGGTCAAGTCGATTTCCCACAAGCTTTGTGCATTTGTACTTTTTGTGTGTCTTCATCTGGTTTGACCCTGTACAGAGAGACAGGTGTGATAATTGGAAGAACCTTGCCAGATCATCTAGATGAGTAAATTTAAATAAAGAAAAGGAGACTTTGATATTTTAAAGTCGCACATAGTCTAGTGAAAACACTACACTCTGACCAGGGAGAAAATATTTAGCTGTAAATTAGATCACCCTAACTTAGTAGGCAAGGGTTCAGATAAGAACAGACTCTGAGTTTTTACAAGTGGCTTGCACTGGGATTGCATATATTGTAGTCATTAAAGCAAGAAATGGCATGGTGTCATAAGTGTTGGAAAACCAAAGACCTAGGAAGATAATTGTTCATTAAGAATGGGTAATTACTACCTCAGAATCTTTTATGCACAATTCTGTTTGAAGGTTTGTGTGTGTTTATGCACACGCCCACCCCCACCCCCACTATTTCTTTAGTTATTCTGTCACTCCTACATCGAGTTGTGTGGAACATAGGCATAGTGTGCTTTTGTTAAGACACATTAAGACTGCACTGGAGGTTGAACACCAGCTTTTTGGAATTCAGACATAGTGTGCTTTTATTAAAGCCATTTAAGACTATGTTGGAGGTTAAACTTTTGGACTGGAGAGTGGCTCTATCATAGAGCTTATAATTTTTGAAGCGCTCAAAGGTTTGACATATGACAACATTAAAGTTTCTTTTTCTAGTTATGCTATATTTTCCCACTTGTTTAAAAAAATGAATGAAATCCATCATAGAATTTTTCATAGAAATAAGTGATCAATGCAAATAAATATCTATTAGAGATCAAATCAAGATGCTAATTTTTTATTTTTTAGTTGATGTTGATTTCTTTTCAACTTTTTCCTCTCTTTTTCTTTATTGGTACATTTTAAATATACATAATGATATCATTCATCATAGGGAATTTGTTCCTGTACATGACTCTAACTTCTTACCTTTTAATCCAGCAAAGTCAAGATTCTGTTATCAATCTTTTTTATGTTAAAATAAAATCTTTAACGATGTTACTGGGCAGCTTTCTGTTAATAAATCTATTATTGGTTTTTGGGTGAATATTATGCAGGATTGGTCATGTCTTCCCAAAACTCGCATTCAGGTTTGTGACACAGGGAAAGGAGAAGGTTAAGATTTAGGTTCAGTTACGCCATTTTGCTCAATTTAGTAGGAGCTGTTAGAAACCATTTGTTTCAAGTTCAGAAAGTATAAGGAAAAGCTCAACAATTCATGTAAGCGTTTCATTTTCAGGTTGCTGGAGGCTATCGTGTGGTATAGTGAATATTTACTACATGAGGGTCCAGATCCATTGGATGGCGGGTTTTGTGTGTTAAAATGAAAATAGAATTAATTATCTTTAAAATTCTACCATGATGCTACTGAAGACCCTGTATCAGCTTTGCAGCTGGGAAACTAAGAATTCTGTTTGGTACAAAGAAAATTATGAATTGCATGTTATTTCCCCAACAGGAATACAATGACCAGTTGCTGAAAATCAGTGGGTCATATTCTCTATTCCTAGACATCCTGTTTTTCACTCATAAACTCATATCACTCTGTCTTCTTACAATCACCCAAAAGCTCTATATGTTTTCTCAAGATTGTTTCACTTGTCTTCAAAAACTTTATTTGGATTCTGTTCTAGCTTTTATTTCCTTTGTTTATCCAAAACGTGTTATTCTAATCCTGCTTTTCACTCCCTTTTGTAATTTTCTACTACTTTGTATTTCTTGGTAGAAATAAGTCATGTAGTATTCAGCTGTTTGCAGGTTTATTTCTAGCCAGCTCCTCCTGTCCAAACATTCAGATTAACTTTCTCTCTCTAAATCTGACCTTAAAGCTAATGTTTCCTTTTCAGCTTATGGTACAGCTTGCCCATAAAGCTTTTGTGGTACTATTGCCTTATAGACCTGAGATAAACAAATAGCATTATATTATAGCACTCTAATTCAATCAAGTGTTGTATGAATGAGGTGCTTTTCACAGAGTGGCAGTATTTGTGAAGCAGGTGTTATTCCATTTTGAATAATGGACAGCAATTGATATCCTTCATTTGTGACAATAGATGAAAGTGAAAGTTTTTCAGATCAAAGTTTTAATGTTTTTAAAGTGAATACTGTCAATAACAGCGCTTTCAAGTGTTTAAATATAGCAAAGGAACTCCTGGAGGAATACACATGCATACACACACACAAATGCACATAAATACTTTTCCTTACTCTATACAGTTATTTTGTTCTTCCTGTCTTGTTAAACAATAAAATCAAACATTCAGTAATGAATCTTTTTATTCAGGGTGAGGGTTAGGTATATCTCTGAGTGTATATATCATGACAGGGGTTGGGTACATATGATAGATTTCCTATTTTCTCTTTTTAATCATAGCATTTTTTATGGAATGCTCTCTGAATCCTTTAATTTCTTAACCATGCCTATTCATCACCAAAGAGCAAAGAACAAAGAAGCAGTCAGTACATGAGTGGAAAAACTGAGATATCTAATGAAGTCTATCTTATCTGAGAAAGCCAAAATATGAATGAAGAGCAAAATAAAAGAGAATTAGAAATAGAGAGATCTTTCTCAAAGGGGAGAGGATCAAGAGTTAGAGGAAGGGAGAAGGGGAAGGAAAGGTATGAAAAAATGTGTCATGCATGTGAACCATCTCCACACAAGGGATGTAAACACTGTGTCCTGGAAACATGTACTAATGAGAAATGAATATAAAAGGACTTTGTTTTGGGACGAGAACAGGGTTTACTGGTTATTTGATTTTAAAATGGGGTCCTTAAGGCTTGTGCAAAAAACAGATTTTTAATTGATCATGAAGTGTGACATACTGGTAAAGAATTAAAAATGCTAATTATAGACTGAATTTAAGAGGGGATAGAAGAATAAATCCATGAATGTGTAGGAAATGTACAACTGTGCATATTATATGTTCTTATTTTCACTATGCTAAGATTTCTGTAAAGAAAAATCCTAAGAAGTGCTCTCTCTAGTTTTTTGCACTTTATGTTCTCAAAGGGAGGGGAAAGCATGGGTGCTAACATGCAGGAAGTTGACCTTTCTGTGTTTCAAATCTTCCTTGGTATCTCATCTCATGCACTACATGCAACAGCTCAGAAAAGGACAGGGCCCTCTGAAGGTCCCCATCCCAAGTCTCAGCAGGGTTAAGAGCAATCTGCCTTGTTTTACCAGCCAGTACATGATGGGACTTTGGCTCAAATGTTAACACATGACTAAATATACTATGTTTTGGAAAAATAATTTTACTTTATAATCATGGCTAATAAACTTGCATGTATGTAAATAGAAGAAGAAAAAAATCAAGCACATCAACATCCGGAAATATCTGGCACTAACCTTTTGGTTTTGTTACTTCCAGGTACAGGTATGTGTAAGTAAGTAGAAGAGAAGAGTTGAGATTATCCTTGTAATCTTATATCGCATCTTGGTTTTTCCTCTTAGATGGTGTTTGTGATTATATTCTTAAACTCCCATACCTTTGTTTTCTGCCTCATGTCACTCTTTATCAAGGAGTTCATCCATCATTGGCGACAGTCAGAAATAGAAAGATGACATATGCCAGTTTTCTGATACACTACTGTTGCCATACGGAAGTGTCACAGTAGAGTTTCATTTCATCTTTTTGCTTCATTTCTTGTGTTTTTAAATTTTTATTAGTACATGTTTGTAATACATAATGGTTACATTCTTCAAGAGAGTTTGTACAAACACACAGAGAGGAAGTTATTGAAACAGAGTTCTTTACACCTGTCTGGTTTTAAAGCTGACACTCCTGTACTTAATCTTGGGCCTGTCCTGATCTCCTCTCTGTAGTTTTTTACCTATGATGCTACACAATGCCTCTCCCTTGTGAGGAGAGGATTCAATGGAGGTTCAAGTCCTCTTACTATGTTTGTTTCCTAATCTGTTCCTACAATGCCACAGGCAAGGATGATCTTTGTGTCCAGCCCCCTGTTTTTCTTGGGTGGACCGGTTGTGGGGTTATTGCTTTTATAGATAATCTTTGGTAAATCAACTGGCAATCAGCACCTCATGGCTTCCATGTTGTTTTGGTTCTAATATTGTACAATTCTGACTCAGTCATCTCCTCACTGTTTTCATCTCTAAACTGAAGAGGTTGGCCTAGCTGATCTCATTCCTACAAGTTCTAACGTTTTTATACATATGCCATACTTGTTTGTCACTGGGTGATCAGACGCAAGTCCTCTGTTGCACTTCCCCACCCTGCCGCGACCTGTGCCAGAGAAGTAGAAGTCAATGGCCTAATTTTCACGAAACCCTCCACACATCCACTGCGGTTCAGGATTTGTTTTAGAAGTTAAGTGAGTTCTTGTACAGTGATATTTGAATGAGCTAATTTAAATGGATCAGCAACATATGCACCATGTTTTACTTGACGTGCTCATTGGTTTAAAAACGAATCAAAGACTTGGCAAATGTTTTTAAAATATCTTGAAACTTAACCCAGACTTCCTGTGCCTGTGCCTTTATATGAATGCTATGATTACCGTTCCATCTCCTTCAACCCTGAGGGTTGCAATGCCCATTATAATTACATATGCACTAAAGAAACAGTAGGTATAAAATGACAATCATACTGCATTATTCAAGTGGGAGAAAGTAGGCACAAGCAAGCATAGTACATAGCTTGTCAATTAAAACAAAGTAGCTGAAAATAAAAGAACAAATCAGTAAAACTAGCTCTTTTATTACAAGTATTTGGTGGTGCTGTAGATGCACAAAGAGCAGTGGTCTTCTACTTACATCTCGTAGTTTATGCCCCCTGACAGGCTTTTCATTGTAAACTCTATTTTCCTCCTTCAGATGCCATCCCCTATCTATGTCACTTAGTTTTTCCCCAGCTATACTGTAACCCTTTCTTTCTCAAGCCTCTTCAAAATGAATATTTCATAGTATCATTTGCCTTCCTTTGTACCTGGAGTGTTTTGGAAGACGACAAATAAGAGAACACAGGTTCTAAAACCAGACTGAATCCCTCCTCCTATTTCTATTGTATCAGGAGTTTTGGGCTTTCTAAAGGGATCAGTGCTGTTTATCTGTTGGAGCATGATAAACCCCTGCCTAAAGGATTTAGGCTGGTGTTTTCTCTTCCAGAAAGAAATTACCACAGCCATACAAGTCAGCAGAGTAAGAAGTGCACCACATAAACATTTCATTCATTCTTTCACTCATTCAGCCTTACTTCCTGTACTGTGCAGGCAACAATCAGGTAAGTCAAGTCAATGAGCAATGACAACACTTTCTAATGTAAAGATGGCCAGGATGTAGGTGGAACTTGGACAAGGAAGAATTTAACACCAGTAGGCAAGGCTTCTCTGGGCCCGTCCTCTGCTTGAAGACTGCTTAGGGGTGGAATTCATTGTGGAGACAGCTTGAGATTGGCATCCCAGGAGGCAGGCACAGATTGTACCAAAGCTTAGAAATGTGAAAAGGTCTGGCCCACTGTAGAGAGCAAGAAATCCAGTCTGTATAGTCACTGGCCTAGTGGCAGAGAGACAAAAGGAGTGAAGATGAGGTTCCTACATGTACAAAAAGGAAGGATTAGATAATTGTTTCTAAGAAAAATGTGAATCTTTTATGAATACCTCTGTGGTTATGACACTATAGCTTCTACATGAAGCTCTGCTGATTCATGCACCCAGAGACTCAAGTATCAATAAATATGATTGTTGGCAAAACCCAGAATACTCTTCAGGAACTCCTACTTAGCCTTCAAGATCTAGCTTAAATGACACCGTCACCAGGATGCCTTCTTTGACCCCTGACTACATGACCCTCACAGAGCACCACTCACTCACTGCCCATATGGCTTTTTACATTAAGTGTCTTCTTCACTAGGTCGGCCAGTCTGTCTTTTTCACAGCTGTGCATCAAGGCCTGATGTCGTACCCACCGCCTAAAGGGAGTCTGATATATGGTTTTCGAATGAACAGAAGGATGTATATTATGCCCACTAAAACACTATAAAAATGCAGGTAGAACCTTGGATACACAGGCAAAGAAATGAAAATATCTTTTACCTTAAGCAATGAAAGTAGCACTTTTTGAACTTTTGTCACCAAACGTTTAGCTGTAAAACAGCAAGCTGAAGGATCTTGGTTTTCTGCGTATCCTTCAAAGCCCGATATCACTTCCCAAATAATGTTGCCTGGGGCCAGTTGGTTGTTTACAAATTTCTTTCCTTATTTTTTTCCTGTTATTTCCATTAACAACAAATACTTTAATATAATACTAAACTGAGCTATATTAGATCAGCTGCAAATCTTTTAGGCTCTCAAAGCATGGGCATTACATATTCAAAACAGGACCTAATGTTTCAGAGCTTCATATTCTACTATAATTATATGGTTCAATGCAAGTGATTATATCTCTTCTGCAGTAACGGGCTGAAAAGTTTTGGTTTGCTGGTTCCCTCATAATTTACTGCCTAGGTATAATAGGCCAGTCTTGCGGAAAAAAAGATGATAAATGATGCTGGCTAGGATTCATAGATTTATTAAATTTCTATCAAACAGTGCAACAAAAAAAATCTGCTTAAGTTAGAAATGGGCTCAAATTTTTTAATCAAAATTCATGAGTCCTGATGCTTGGTTCAGTAGGTCCAAGGAAGGCTTGAATTGAAGACTGATTAAAGAAAATAAAAGGCTTATTTGAAGTAATTTTTCAATGACGGCTTTTAATTGGATGTTAAATCAAATTCTTATCTGCCTTTCTGCAGATAGCACATTATATAAAATACAGTTAGAGGCAGTGCCACTGTAACGGATACACTGAATAACAAGTGACTTCTCACTTTACACTGAGAGGGGAGAAGGGCTGTGCTTGTCAGCCTGTCAGAAATTAAGTATGTAAATTAACGCTTAAGTATATGAATATGAATATAATTTACAAGAAGCTTGGAGTGTTGTTGGGGAAAAATACTGAGGTTTTTCTTTCCCCTTCAAGGTTAACAAGTACTCAGTGACCTTTACAGATTGTGTGCAGGCAGGAGTGTGTGAGCATGTGTGCCCACGTGTGCATTTTGCTGCTGAGCTTTGACTAGGAGCTTAAATACTCCCGAAGAGCAAATACTGGACTCATTCTCTAATGTCCCTTTCTGCCATCCATGAATGTCAGCCCATAAAAGCAATTTCATTAGCATTTGCTCATTTTCCAATATAAGCAGTTAGTGTGGTACTAATAATGGTTCCTTATCCCTGCTTTGCAGAAGATAGGTGCTGCGCCTTGTGGAGTGAGTGGGGGCTGCCATGGTTTGGGGGCTCCAAGAGTACCTCAGTTAGCAAATGGAGGTGTATATTCCTACAAAAATGCTTAACATCTCCAAGCACGGAAGAGGAGAGGAGGAGAGAAAAGAGAAACGGAGAAGAGTGGAACAAATTCATCTTTCACAGCTGACTGAGAGGAGGGTGGTTTGCAAGTGTTAATGGAACTTTCTAAGTGCTGAGTTAACTCCCAAGGTAGCGTTTACTGATTGAGGGAATGGAGTTTGCATAGACTGGTTTCCTCATATACATTTTTAATGGTAGATTTCTAGTAGACAGCTCATTAATTTCATGATTCTTTATTGCCAAGAATAATATCCTTTAAGCTTGGGAAAAGTTTCTCCCATTTTTGTTCTAATTGTCGGAGGAACTGTAAAAGCTGTGCTTCATAGAATTTTAAAAGGGGAAACCCCAGTACATACATAGCTCAGATAGAAGTACATCTTTCTTAGTTTCCCTGTTACCCTAAATAGAATTGCTTCTGTATTGGCTTTCTGTGTTTGAAATTACACACAATGTCGTCATTTTGCTGATCAAGAATTACTCAAACTAGTGAAATTCATGTTGCCTTTCTAGATCATCTGTTTTTATTGCAAATTTTCTTGGTGCTTTTTAGAGGAGACTTTAGTTTATTGGAAAATTTCCAAATTTCATTAATCATAATACTTTGCATCTGCTATGCATTGATTAATACTTAAGGCCAGGCTATTTACTTTATACTGAGAGTCCTGGGGAGCAGCCCAAAGCTGCATGGCTAAAAAGTGGCCAAGCAGACACTGCATGTTTGCTTGGACTGACCCCAGCCGCTGTGTGCTGCATCATAATGCAGCATGCTTTTCTCTTTCAAGCCCTCTAGGGGTTGCAAACTTCCTTGGCTTCACAGACAAGGAAACTGAGGCTCAGGGATGTTATGTACTCCATGCCATGGCAGTTAAAGGGTCATGTAGAGTTAGAGCCAGGATCTTTCCATTCCTTTCCTTTACCCACGTATCTTCTTCTCCTCCTGTTGCCAGCACTTTCTCCACAATGATACTCAATGTCTTTACCTTTCACATGGAATTATGGCCTCTGAAGCAGTGGTCCTTTCTCGGACCTCATCTTTCTCAGGTTAATTTTTTTAGGGGGTAGCATTTGGCATCATTTTGAGTCTTTTGAACAGTATTCCTGTGTCATGGCATTTCATTGGTTCTCGTGCTGCCTTCTTCTCTGTCATTTGCTGTCTTTCCCTTCCACCTCCCATCATGAAAACATCATTCCTGTGTTTTAACCTTGAGTGGTCTTAATGACCAAGTGTGCTCATATCCCAAGCTTTGCTCTCTGAAGCAGCTATTTCTAACTAAACATCTCTTCCAGGCTTCCATCTTGCCTTTCTAGCTGTCTTCTGTTTATGCCCGATTTGGATTTAAATTTGGACTCTACAAAGTACTTGCTGAGTAACCTCAGGAAAGTTAATGAGCCTTGCCAAACCTCTGTTTTCTCATTTGTAAACTGAGAGTCACCATAGTTCCTCATAGGGCTGTTACAAGGATGCAAAATGAGAGCATAAGTAGCAAACTGAGCACAGTACCTAGCAGGTAATAAGCAAGCAGCAAATGGTAGCTGTTCTTAGCAGTCACTTTTTAAGTGACATGGCACGAGCTGCTTTGTATTGTCATTGTTATTGGTTATATCTTGCCTCCCTGAGAGGTCATGAACAGATTGAAGCTAGAGATAACTATACATCAATCTGCTTCAATAAAAAGGCAAACCTTTGACCTCTCATTTGATGGTGAGCACTTACAGCAGTTTGTTTTCATTGTTCGAGCTGAGCATAGCAACTTATGCTTATTTACAAATTCTCCAGCATTTACTGACAACATTTAAAACCACATGAAAATGTATTTGCAGCACAGAAGTGATAATTCTGTGCTAACAGCATTGCCTACTATTTCAAAGAATGAGCCAGGTTCTCTAGAGAATTGCCAGTTTTCCGACACTTTTGGTGAGGTTACCAACTTGGTTGGTTCCCATTTGCAACTGGTTCATGATTCATGATATGGACTGCTGCAAAGAGGAAAATGGAATAAAAAGTTACCCCGTTCATGAGCTTTGTTTCGACTTGTGTGAGAGCTGCATCATAGCTTCTGTGCCATGATAGTGGGAGTTGGCTTGGTACTGAGGGGCTGTGGTACTTCAGAGTATTTGGGGATTCTCAGCTTTGTAGAGCAGTGATGCATGAGTATGTGAAGTCCCAGTGTGTGTGGCCAAGAACACGTGGCTAGACTGGCTTTCCTAGAGGGGAAAGCTGCTGAGAGACTGCCCTGTGTCGTGCACAGGAGTCAGGAGACAGGCGAACTCTTTGGTTACAGAGCCCATCTAGTCTTGGGTGGCCCAATACCAGGTAGCAAAAAATGATGGCATTCACAGCCCTCACACTAATTAATTAGGCTGCTTGAATTCTGCCCAGTTAATCTGCCTGCCTGCCTTCCCTGATGCGATGTTCCTCATTCCCCACGTGTTTAGTCTGCAGAGACTGCTAGAACATCATAGATGGTGGCTTGTAAGCAGCAGCACTTACTGCGCATGTTCTGGAGGCTAGGAAATCCAAGATAAAGGTGCTGGCAGATCTGACATCCGTTGAGGGCTCATTTTCTGGTTCATGGGCGGTACTTTCGCACTGTGTCCTCACATGATGGAAGGGGCAAGGCTGCTCTCTGGGGCCTCTTTTACGAGGACACTAATCCTATTTACAGTGTTTCTGCTCTCATGAACTAATTACCTCCCAAAGGCCCCACTTACTAATACCTTCACCTTGAGTGAGAGGAGCTCAATGTACACGATTTAGGGAGACACATTCAGACTATAGCTTATCAGCTATTCCCACGGCCAGGAATGCCATCCTCCTTTTTTCTATTAATTAATAGCTATCTCCACCTCTGACAACAGAATGGACAAAGTATTCTGTGCACTGATCTTTATTCCTCTATGAGGCTTTTTCCTTCCTCTGTATGTGCAGTGCCCAGCAAGATGTCTTGAACCCAGGATGAGCTCTCTTCATGTTTGTAGAAAGAAGGGAGAGAGGAAGAGAAAGGAGAGAGAAGGGGGGCAATTCAGTCAAAGCACTGGGGAACCAAAGAACTCATTAATAATCTAACTGTGGAGTTTGTACATTTAGTTGTATTCCTAAAGAGCATCCTAATAGAAGAATATTGGATTTCAAATGAGAGAATGTCATGGTCGCATTAGTATTGAGCTAGCCACAGCACTCCCCTGATTTAATTATGGTACGTGAAAATCTTAAGTTGTGATGTAAGAATGTATCCCTTTTGGGGGCATTGACTGATTTTTAATTTAACCTCTGTAGCAGCTAATATCATCTCCTCAATAAAATAGTATTATCTGGTGAAGACCTAATGAACTTTGGCAGAAATGCATGTTTTTCTTTAACTTCATAGAAGAAAAACAGTATGTTACTTGTACAAATCTGTTTCTAATTATAGCTGTTGCATTATACTATTTTAATTGTCTTCTTAAATGTAGTGTTTGACATCCTGCCAGGAACTTCTCAGTGATTTCTTCATTGAGCAAAGGAATTTTAGGCATCAGCTACATTTCTTAAAACTGCATATTTTGACAATATTAAAATTCACTGTTTCCTCCCAGAGTCACATTGCGGCATTCCCTCCCTATTTCCTAGGATGCCTCTTCTCTGTGTGCATGAATTCATGCGGAGGCCAAAGCAGGGAGAGCTTGAGCAACCATTCGTAAGGCTCACATCTTTTTAAGCTCTAAGACCTTGGGGTGATGTGATGATATAGCTGTTTGTCTGTGGGGGAGGAAATAGGATTAAATGAAGTGAAACCACACAGAGTCACTCAACTCCACATTTTTATAGCATGCATAATTTGCTTTTTTTTTCTGGAAGCCATGAATGATGTTCTTTATTTTTTTTTTTTGTTTTACAAAAATAGCTGCCTCTGAGTGTTGATAATACTAGTTTAAATTCTTCAAAAATCTGTGAATTGTAACTGCCCGTAGTTTTGCAGCTATTTTTCACTTTGCATATTTGTTGGGAAAATTATATACTGCATAGATTTGAAGGGCCATTATATATCACTGGAAGAAACGTTAGAGGCAATAGCACAAGTGGACTTGTTGGACAATGTCCGGCTAATATGGCCCAACTGGCTCCACAATGTGTGCATCTAATCTCACGTTTTGCCGTATCCGCATTTATCTCCTTAAACTTATTTGGATCCATTTTGCATGTAATAGCTTTTCTGATGTCTTTTGTGTGTGAACCATCAATATTGTATGCTTTGAGGAAAGATGATGTCTTTGTTTTGATCTCCTATAGCTCTGATGTGTATCCTGGATCTTATAAATGGCAGAAAGGCAGCTTGCTGTTGATTGTGATAGGAGAAGTTATTGCTGAGTTTCTGGTCAGTGTTCTCAGCTTCAAAGTTTGACATAGATCCCTGAAAGATGTTGATAGGACACGGAATCTCTAGTCCTCTAGTTCAGCACCACATTTCATTCACTTCCTGCTAATGGGTGTATTGCTTAGCTTTCCAAATGTCTCTCACACGCTCAGGTCATGGGCTTTCTGTCTCATCACATTTTCTAGCTAATATTGTATGTAAACACAAAACTGGAGATCTCTTTACATTGAACCAAAGTCTTGTTTTGGAATACAAAGGAACAATGCAGTAAGTGGGGTTGTTCTGATCACGATTTTCCCAACCCATAGATCATGGCTATGGTCAAGGATAGACCAGAAAACATGAAATTTCAATGATAAGCCCCTAAAATCATTCAACCTGGTAAAATTACATTCTAAATCCTATTAAAGACCATTAATGTACAATATGCTTCAAATATACAATAGATCCTATTATACCATGTATAACACACAACACACGTAAGCAACCATACTATATGACACTTTATTTCAATTCACTCAGTAAACTAGCTGTACTATTGAATCGCCAATAACTCTGCTTGATTTCTTAGCACCCTAAAAAGCATTTGGGGATTTATTTGCATTTTTGCATATCTTAAAGTACTTTTCTGGAAAACATGGTTGATACCTTTTTTTTCCTTTCACTAAATTTTCCTTGTAAAAGATGACCATCAAAATGTGCCTTTGGCCTCAGATGTGCACTCGTATGTGGACCCGTTCTTCAGAAATAGCCATTGCAGAATGTAGAAATCTGGAAGCCTGAAAAGGAATTACATAATACAAGTTCAAGGCCTTTTCTTGGTTTTTGTTTTCAGAGTTTTGTATTTTTCTCTAAAACAACTAAAACAAAACTCCTTTAAGGAAATCAGGATTGGGAGTATCTTTGGAAGAGACCAGAAATAGCACAATGTCAAATGATGGAGATGGTGAAAGAAGATGAAACAAAGGGAAGGAAGATTTCTTTAACATGAGGATCCAAGACTTTTCATAGGCTCCTTGTATGGCTCCAGACAAGTGACTTTTCTTAATTCCAACTAATGGAACGAGGCATCTTTTCTGGCTTCTGTACCTACCTTTTCTATTCTCCTCACCTCCAAGGAAGGATACAGCCTGGCTAAAGAATCCATTTGGCCTTTGGGTGTTGATTATACATTGTTAAAGGGAAACTTGGCCATAGTTGAAAGGGAATGTATTAAAATACCCCCTCCCCCAAAATGGTGACTTCTTCTGATCATCTTTCTTGTTGAGGAAGTACTCAATTCATATGTACTGTTAAAGAATGGTGAGGGGATAATGCACATCACTGCTGCCTTCCAGAAGCTCATAATCCATACGGATGCTAATGGATATACAGAAAGAATTGGGATGGAATACATGGTAGGGTTTTCTTTCTTTCTTTCTTTCTTTCGGGCAAGTTGGATGGAGACTGAACATGCTGATTGGGTTCATGCTCTCATAGATGATGCTTTTCATGTTGGTTACAGTGCTGATTATGTTTTGTAACTGTCACAGTGAATTTAGGAGTTGAAGAGGTAGATTAGTATTCAAAACGTCTTAATTGCTTTCTATCTTGGCATCAGGTTATCATTTTACATGCACTCTAACTAGAAACCCCCTTGTTAATCAATTCTTTCCGTATTGTGTATGTGGCCCTATCTTGATAATGACTGAAACTGCTTTTGTCACATTTGTTTTCAAATCACTGTGAGACCTAGACAGTTGATCGCTTTGTCTGTGCTTAATTATGATATTCAGTTACAGAAAAATGTTTCCATTTTTTCCAGTCTTCCTTAATCAGAGCTCTGGGTCTGACCTCTTAGCTTTGAATCATGTTGTATTTGCTCCTCAACAAAATAGTAGAATGGTCCCTGTTCAGGTTACACTAAATCACAAACTGATGAGGGGGTGACAGGTTCTGCAATAAGTTGCAATCATATGTTGTTAAATGTTTGCCTCTAGGGACCAGATTCCTATAGGAAAAAAAAAGAGGTCAACACCCACAATCAGATACTCTGAAATGAGATCACAGTACTGCAATGATAACATTGTATTCTTCAAGAAAGAGAAATATAAAGAATTTACTAGTAATAAAAACATCATCAAAATTATCATACAGTAGAATATCCAATGTCTGTCTGTCTGTCTGTCTAGCCATTTATTCTATATGTTTGCTTCTATCTACCAAGCCATCCTATGGGTTATTTTCTAAATTTTGTCTGGAATACCTAAATATTTCCCTAAAACAAACATGCTGTTGGTCACCTTTTCTCCTTCAAGGAAAATCACTGAAGCAGAATAGTTGAAACTGAAATGTTGGCTCATCTTAGTTTTACAATTAGTGATGATTTATAGGTTTGATAGAGAGGAAGAGAGAGAGAACCCAAGCAACAGAGCATGTCTATTATTGAGGCTCATGGCATACTATAGGTGATTAAAAATAATAGACTATAGAATACAACAGTCTGCATTTATATCCAGGAGCTGTCACATTTTATTTAACTGTCCTGGGTCTCATTTTCATTATCTGAAAAATGGGGATAATGATGGAGCCTCCCTTTATGGGTTAGTTAGGACCGCTGGAAACAAACCATGTACAGTGTTTAGCACAGAGGTTAGCTCTGCTGTGTGTGGGCTGACATTTGAATAGAGCAGTGCTGGCCAAAGTTGGCAACAGGTGATCACAGCTAGCGCGCTTATACAGCAGGCTACTGTTCTCATCGTATGAACCTTGATCTTGAATAGTGTTAGGTGAGAGTTGACTGACATAATATGAGAAGTCTGAATTTTATACTTTGTAGATATGAACATTTTCTTTATAATCTGCAAAGAATCAATGCATTTATTTGAAGTAAAAAGAACACAGTTCAATAATTGAATTACTTCCCTCTGATACTTCAATATTTGTAAATCTGAATCTTCATTTACCGTATCTGAATGTTACAGAGACAAGCCCAGGCATGATGACCAAACAGCAGTAAGAAATTCCTCATTCTCTGGGTATGCCCATGTAGAAGTGCCCATGTAGAAGTTTAAGCACAATGCGCATTGCCCGGGAGTTATGCTTGATGGCGGCCAGCCTTTATGAAGCTGAGACACCTAAGCGAGAGAGTGGTAGCTGGGTAACTCTGGACACAGCAAGTCATTACATTGGACCTGTTGGTCGCTGATCAGTATGGGAATTCAGAGATATCTGGGAGCGACCAACTACACGACATGAACATTGGGCTTCAACCAAAGGGTCTGAAGTTGTACTTATCCCTGAAAGAGGAAAATACGATAAGCAGGTTGAAGTTTAAAATCAGAGCTGCTTTAATTTTATTCTGATATATTTAGGAAATTTTCTGTTGTACAACAAGCCTGCCTCAGGTATACTTTTCTGCTTATGGCCAGTGTTGCATTAAAGTTACACTTGGTGTACAGTACCCCTGACTGTTACTCTAAATAAAGTTTTATCAATACACAGACATGCTCATTCCCCCATTCATTTACATGTTTTCTCTTTTTTTTCTAGGACAGTGATTGAGCCTATAGCTCTCACACTCAGATATGCCCCTGGTCCCTTTTTAATTGTTATTTTAAGACAGGCTCATTAAGTTGCTAATTTACCTAAGCTGGTCGTGAACCCGAGGTTCTTCCTCAGCCTCACAGAGTGCTGGGATTAAAGATTTGTGCCACCATATCTGTCCCAGCTTATTTATTCTCAAGGAGAGAGAAAGAGAGAAAGAGACAGAGACAGAGAGAGAGAGAGAGAGAGCATCCACCAAAAAAATGTACACATGCTTAAGGTAAAGAAGAATAACACATTTGTGGAAGCTAATGGCCACTACTTTGAGTACCTCTGGTGATTGTAGAGGCCAAAGGTAACTTGTATTAATCTCATCTCATGATATAGCAATAAATTTAGTGTTAAAATATTTATACAATTTGTTCTTTTCCTGAAGCATGCATACATTTTTGGCAGACTCTGTACAGCACAGAAAAATAATACATTACTCATCTATATTTCTAGCATAGTAGCTGACTCTCAATAGTTGTTCCCCAGAATTACAAGTATTAAAAATTTTCAGCATTTTTAAAAAAGCCTAAGTAAGACGTTTTAATAGCAAAGCTATTTTTAAAAGTCACTGAGTGAAACATACTTGTTCATTTTTGGTAAAATTAAACTTGACTCCTAAACCCAGGGCTTTATGCATGCAAAGCAAGAGCTATACCCTGAGCCACACTCCCAGCCCCAAATGTTTTAAAATTTAAACTCTCATGCATCTCCAGAGTTCAAAAGCTGCAGAGGGAACCAATAATATCGGAAAGCAAGGCTGTTCTCTTCATAACTAGTTTTGTCATTTGCCTGAGCGGTATTGTAGAGCCCATTCTGTACAGATTCATATGCTTAGATACAGTCAGGCGACATTGGTAATTACCTAGGGAATACATTGTAGTTCTGGCCTGCTATTACATAAAAACAGATATTTATGCTATCCAATGTGGTCTGTTTTTGGCAGAGGCTCATGTTGAGTCATCTGGTTGACCCCAATGTATCATATTTGAGCACAGGCCCACATGCATAGGGGAAGAACCCAAGGAAGCATAGTACAAACCTCTTGGGAGAACTGCACAAGACCAGCTTTATGGGGCCCGACGTTAGCTTGGATATTTTCAGGCAACAATTGCTCTCAATCTAAATGTCAGATTCTTTGAAGCAGTGTGATGCTTAAGACATAGATACATTCCTCAAATATTTAATAGTCATTTTGTGATTTTTGCTTGTTTGGCTTTTGGGGTGATCCTTTAGCAGATATTTTCAAAAACATATTCTTAATTAAAGTGCAAGAAGTTGATTTAGAAAATTGGAAAACTACAGAAAAATAGGTACTAGAATGGACACAACCTCTTATCTCACCACCAGCAGTAATGCCTATGGATATCTCAGTGAAATCAGCTTTACCATCTGGTTATTTATCTCCTCAAAACAAAATCATACTGTAGATCCAATTTTCTGTAATGCTCTTTTGCGCATTCTCACTTATCCTTAATTTTTAAAACTTTATTTTAAGGCCTCATAATGTTATGGAACACGATTATATCACATTTGATTTAACCATCACTCTTTGTTGAACATTTAGACTGTTTCCATTCATTGGCATTGTAACCAGAACTGCAATAAACAGCATTTCCCATGACTCATTTCATGTATGTCTGGTTTTCTTCCCTTAGGTAAAATTCTAGACATAGAATTATTGAATTGGAGAGACTAAACATTTTTAAGAGCATCAGTACATGTTTCCTAACTGTCCTCAAGAAGAGCAGTGTCACTGTCCCCAAACCCAGCAGTATGAGAGTTCTGGTATGTCCCCCCCTCCCTTTGACAGCACTGGGTAGCTTACTTACTTTCTAAAGCTTTGCTCTTTTGAAAATTGAAATATATCATTTTGAAATGTTTCTTACAGAATATTTTCCCTCACCTCTGTATGAGTTATTGTCAAAACATCCAGAGATATGAAACAGAAAACTTTTTAAATTTTTTTAACTTCTAGAAGCTTTTGTGGGAGCAGTGTCTGTTCAAAATGGGACAATAGTTTCTAACTCTCTTCCTACTTCTGGAAATGCAGGCCCAGGCAATAAAGTTACTGCCAGGGAAGTCACAGTCCTATAGTTTTCCAGTCTAAACTGGAAAGTTCTGGGAAACCAGAGCACAGCAATGGTTATATTTTGATTTGTGTCACCTGGACCTGAGGCTTAAGTATTAGAAATGGCCAATATTGGGTTTGGAGTTTATGTGATCCTTGAGAAATTTACAAATCATAAGCCTTCTACTTCTGGAGCTTTGAGAGCATTTCGGTACTGTACTTAGTTATTTGAATGGCATTATGAGCTCTAGGGAATGTATGATTCTTTGTAAACTATGAAAAAATCTTACATTTAAATACAGTTCAAAGAGAATGAAAGTTTTCCTCCCCCCACAAAAGCATATTGTGAAATGAGTTCAAGGACTCTTACCAAGATAAAGAGGTATGTATGAATGCAGCATAATAGTAAGGACAATGTGCATTCAGAGAAACAAGTTTCAGAAAGTCACATTTGCTGGTCTAGTTCTTTCGGCTGATATTATAGTTGCAGAGTACACTGTGAGAAGGCAGTGTTGATTCCAAATCACAGTAGGAGACATAAGGGGTGTAGTCATCTTTCACTGTCTTTTGAGGGTGGAACAATCATTGTATTTTCTTAGGCATAGTTCTGTTAATGCAAGTGCTTCTGATTCTCCCTGCACCCATTATAAATAGAGTTAAATAACTTCAAAGATATCCACCCTGTGTCTCACATCACTTCCTCTACATGCTGTGATGATGAGAATATTTATCTGTGTCAGAGAAACCCAAGCTATGCTCAGCCTGGATGAGAAGTCACCATCCCACTGGGGGAATCCAGTAATTTCATCAACTTCTTAGGCACATTGTGAAAGAGACTGTGAAGTAATGGACTAATGGCACTTGCTCTGAATATTTATTAAATACATTTTCTTCACACTTTCACCTTATAGAGTCGAAAACTCACTTTTAAAAGAATTTATTCATTTTTATAGCAAACATACTTGCCCCAAAGCTATTTTTACTCTTTAAATAGTAATAAATAATGTTTTAAAGTCAAAATCAAATTGTTGAAACTAAGCCATTCATTACTTTCTTTGTTCCAATGTTCCATAGTTGAAATAGTCAACCTGGTTGGAAGAATAGTTTGCTCTCAAGCTAAGACCCAGTTTGCCAGGTTTAATAGCCAAGCTACAAACCCATTCTAGACAAGATTTGGCATGGGAACATTGACACACCTGTTAAAGTCTGCAAAACAGCCATGAGTGGGCATGGTCTGAAATGTGGGAGAACAGTTTTCTGTGGGCTTCCTTTCCAAGGGCTGTAATTCCTGCTTGCAGTACTGGATCGCAGAAAGCAGTGGAAGAGATGGATGAGATTTAACCCTTCTTCCTTGTCTTCTGACAGAATTCACAAAAACTTCCTCAAGCTTCCAGAAGTGCCTTTCTCAGTGACTCCTCAGGAAAATAGGTGGCCTTCGGGCATTGTCAAATATCTCCAGGGAAAGGGACCTTTTCAAAAGTACATGCTCACAACTAGACTGATTCAGTGGATTGTAAGGCAATGGAAGGGCATGCTGTTAGAATTATTGAGAAGTGAAGTCACTGAAATGAAATTGGAAATTTTTCATGTGGAAAAGGGTGAAATATTCTGAAATAGAGAAGTGCATGCCTAGGGTTTGTAACCTTCATCTGCTTGAACAGTTACAGCCTTTCCAGAGTGCCAGATATGAGAAACAGTTGGATAGTTTGTCAATACATTAAATAGTATATGAAGCTTTTATCAAAATGTTAAGCCATTTATGCAGAATATGTAACAGGTAGGCCAGGTCTACAGTTCTGGAACATAAGCCCCTCCATTTGGCAGTGGACTATTTGCAGCCTGCTCTTCCACATCAGACTCTTTCCGTGCTGCCTCATCTGTCTGCGTGACCTGAGAGGTAACATATGCAGGAAATAAAGCCTTGCACTTAAGAACATCTAAGAACATCATCCCCATGCATTCTTGCCTCAGTTTCCCTATTTATAAAGTTAACTTCATGTCTCCTTACCTCTTCGCGGGTTTATTGGGACAATCTGGAGCAACGCTGTGTTGCTCCTGTAGGTTGCTATAGCTCACACAACAGTTGAAATATTCAATTATGTGAAAATTTTTAGAGTTTTTACTATGTTTTTCATTTCAAATGACACTGATATTTTGCAGACAATAATGTGAGGACAAGGTCTTTGTATGGATGGATTAGTTGTGTGTGTCTACATGGTGGGAGTGATGAAAAAACACAGTTTGTTAAAAAGTGGTTGATTGTGATGGTACATCACACAACCTTCTTTCCAAGTAAAATTTAAAATCTCAAATTCTGCTTCGTTATTTCCCCATTTGAAAGTATTCAGAATCCCGTCCACCTCTATTTCTTAGTCCAGCACTTGATATTGGGTCCACTACCTATGACAAACTAATTGTTTGGGCTGTGAACTCATTCAATTATTTATTTATGTATTGGTACCAGGGATCAAACTCATGACCTCGCGCTTGTCAGGCAGGCACTGTGCTGCTGAGCTAAATCCCTGGCCCCTATTAATTATTTAACAAACATTTACAGTGTCCTGACTCTCTGCCAGGCAGGATGATGAATGCTGTTGATAGGGGAGTGAACATGACAGCCGCAGTCCCCATGTTCAGGAAATGCTGGCAGCATGCAAGTCTCTTAGGTTGTGATTGTCTCAATGCCTGGCAGAGTGCTTGCTGTGTAGCAGGTCCTCTTGCTTTTGTGGATCTATAGCGAAAGATGAAGTGAATTAAAGTATGACTGAGAAAAGTGAACAGCGATGGTTCTCTGCAAGTTTCGACTTTATTAGGTCCAAGTACCTTCTCCTCCCAATAACAAATCTCACTATACGTTTTCTGTTACCATGGTACTGGTTAGGTGTCATTTATCTTGTCACATAGCATACAGTAGTGAAGCTCTAGAAGACCAGGTTCCCTCAGGTCTTCATTTGAGGATAAGGTCTCTCTTCCTTAGTATCTAATTGGTTTATTCCCATTTCATATGTTCTCTGTATCTTATAATTGCTCACCAGCTCCTTTTTTTTTCTGGGTGTTGGGAAACTAAGTACCCTATTTGGGATCTTTATAAAGTATTCAGATTTTTAAAAAAGCATTTAGGCTACTTAATCTTGGCCTGATCTCACGATCCTCATAACTTCCATTCCTGGTATTATTACATGATGTTTATTTCCACAAACTGCTTCATATCTATTTTGTGACAGAGCAAGACTGAGCTTGTAAATTGCAAAGAAGCTGTGCATGTGGCATGAGGTCATTGACCCTCACAGCCCAGGCTGATAAGGCTTTTTTCGGGTAACTAACTTCTTGAATTCCATATGTGCTTTGTTGAACTGTTTTATGTTAAAAGAAATGTGCCATGACCATTCTCAGAACAAGAAGTATTGGTTCAAAATGTTTTTTATTATTAAGACCTTGAATGCATTTCACAGGCTAAAAGGCATATAGACTTGACCATCTAATAAGCAGTGCTTTTGTGCTTGAAAAAGTGTTGGAGACTCATAAAACATTTGCTAAATTGAATTGTGCTCTACAATGTACCTCCTGGGCTGCTGCTGCAAGGGAGGAGCCCAACCCAGGCTTAGACTCTTTGATATGTGCAGAATATGTTAATCAAATGTTACACTTCAGACTGGCTTTCAACACTGGGTCCTAAAACTAGTATTTGTTTATGATGTCATTTCCCAAGCATTTTTTTTTTACTTGGAATGAATGAGAGATTACAACATGGTTAATCTATGATTTTCTACATCGTTTTACCTGATTCTTTTATGAAATAATAAGACAGGAAATTGGGTAAGGAGATTGAGCATGAATATAAGACACTCAGACTCTAGAGTTCCAGAAGGAGAAGTTTAATTGTCAACTGATAATGTTTTCTTTTTAGCTCTCTTTGTGTAGTGGTGCCAGTTGGAAGACAAGCATACAAGGTGTCACCTAATAAAGGAATTTGCTAAGGGAATAGGGTAACAATGATAAAGTTTTCCTGGGAGCAGAGGGAGTAATTAGAGCAATAACTTTTAGAGACTTCATTTCAGAAAAGTTCATGCTCTAATATTCAAATAATAATTACATTAATCTGTAGATTAGTCAGCTGAAATATTAAATCCTTTGGCACAGGCTTAATGAAAATTGTCATAATGGTGCCAAAAAAAAGAACTCTTGTGGTTGCCTTTTAAATACCAAAGAAATTCTCCATTGTTGTGATAAAATACAGATGTGGCTTGGAAAGAAACTTGCATAGTGAGCAGAAATAGAATATATAATTAGAACAAAGAGGGCTTAAATCAAATTAATCTTCATCTGACAGGAACAGTTACATTTACATCATCGAGTGCAAAGTCATAGCCAAAATTGAAATTAGAAACAGATAATTATGATAAGAGAGGACACTTATGCTGACTTTTCTCATGCATAATTGGAAAACATACAAAATGCAATGCTTGTTCTAATTAGAATTAGCATTAAAAGATGCCAGTTTTGATGAATTCTGAGTTTTGCCGTAAAATAAGTTGTTTAAATAATTAAACTGTGGACATGTAAATTTGTTTGCCTGTTTGTTCAAGATCAGAATGGTAAATGAATTTAGGAATACAGTATAACTGTAATGATATCAGTAATATGAATAATATTAATTTCTTTTGTTAGTGGCTTATTTTAATGTTGCCGGCTTTGTTTTTTAAAAAAACTCTGATCTTATTCGTAAAATTGGCATTCATTTCCTTCTGCACAGTCTTTTGACATGTGTACTTACATGTACACATCTTACAAAAGCAGAACATGCACTTGTTCATTTGGCAAACACAAAGTGTGTGTGTGTGTGTGTGTGTGTGTGTGATGGTTTCAGAAATGCAGGTGTCAAAACCTTTGTGATGCAGTCCTGTTATTGCACCTTGGAGTTCAAATTTGCTATTGAATGATTGTGCCTGAAGGTAAAATTTGCTTCCCATTAACATATTTTTGTAATATTTCTTCCTGAATACATTAATAAAATCAGTCTCTCCTACTTGGTGTCATTTCCAGAGATCTTGACATCTGAGAGAAGAAAACTAAGGTGTCAACCGAAATACTGGGCCTTCCAAGGGGACCTTGGAAGCCATTAGTTTACAGTAGGCTCTTCACCATTCTGTAAGCTTTGTGTTTCTTGATCTCTTGTCTTGTTACTCTTTTTTTCTTACTTTCTTTCTTCTTGTTCCCTATTCCTTCTTCCAAGGTGAAATAGACAATCACTTTAGTAGCAGAAATGGTTCTGTTTACCTGAATCTCCAAGGGCTCTTAGAGATAATTTCATTAATTCCCATCAAATTCATTGTTGTGTAGTGATGCACATTGTTGTGAACTGTTTAACTCTGATGCCAACTCTGTTGGATACATACGGGTTCCTGGCAAGAGACATGGCCCCAGGCATACATATGGAAATTCATTTCCAATATTCTTATTCTTTCATTATGAGAAAAATGATTTTCTCCACATAAACAAAGTGTATCTTACTTGCACAGCACCTAGAATTTCTTTTAGGCTGATATTGAATGCCTTGCTATCTAGGGCCATTTTAAACCTTGCAAGAGATTACTAAGTGCACTTGTATAGTTTCTTCCTGTGAGTTTCTTTGTAAGTATGAACGTCTGATCTTTCGAGAATTATGTAGGGTAACACTGTCTGAGGTGCTTCTAATTCTCTGATCCTGATCATTTTCACTTTTATTTAAAGAGAAAAAAAACAGGAATAAGTAGAAATATTACAGAATTTCAAGAAGAAAAACAGTAAGAAATCACTAGTTGATAAGTTACATATTGTTCTTTTAGAAATAGTTATTCAAGTTACAGAATTAAAGCACACAAATTGGACACTAAAGCAGTGAGAGTGCAAACAGATCTGTTCAACAATCCAACAAGAACCTAGAAATATGGTCATCAATCCCACACATCTAAACATACATGCAGCTATATCTTTTATAGCACTTCCTATTTCCTCTTTTTTTACAATAGCAATTATACATTTCTAAAATTTTATTTAAAGAGAAGAAAAAAACAAAACAAAAAAGGGTAGCAACAATACAGAATTCTAAAAGAAAGAAAGAAAAAGGAGAATGAGAAAAAGCCCCACTAAGAAATCAGTAATTTATTAATTACGTACTGTCATCCTGGATGTAGTTGTTCAAGTTACAAAGTTAAAGGGTACATAGGAAATATTCAAACAGTCAGACTACAAACAGTTCTGCTCAAAGATCCAACAAAAATTCAGCAATATGGTCATCTATTTTGCACACTCAAACTTACATGCAGTTATATCCCTTAGAGCACTTTCTTTTCCTCTCTTTTTTACAATAGCAATTACACATTTTGGTTTTATTACTCTTGTAGTTCTTATTTACTTTTTACACTAGAGACACAATATGATATTTATAAATACAATTATTTATTTCTCTAATGAAGATAGTCTCAAGTTGTCTCCATTTGCCTATGAAGGCCTCAAGATCATCCTTTTTTATAGCTGAGTAATACTCCATTGTATAAAAATGCCACATCTTTTGCATCCACTCTGCAGTTGATGGGCATCTTGGTTGTTTCCAGGATGTAGCTATCACAAATTGTGCGGCTATGAACATGGGTGCACATGTATCACTGTGATATGCACTTTTCAGTTCTTTGGGGAAAATACACAGGAGGGGGATAGCTGGATTGAATGGGGCTTCCAATCCTAGTCTTCTGATAATTCTCCATATGGATTTCCATAATGTTTGCACCAGTCTACATTCCCATGAACAGTGGAGCAGTGTTCATTGTCACTTTTATTCTTGACTTAATTTTCTCTGAAAAGTTTCCAGAGCTCACAAGTGCCAAAAGAAGTGTTAAAGTTAGATTATGTTTTGAGTCTGGGTGGCAATATTTTTCTTGGCCTTCATATTTTTACAGTTACAGTTTGCTTATTAGTTTTGGTCTAAAATCATAGGGTAAAGGAGAAAATAACTAACAACATATTTTAAGGACCACAAGAGTATGATAATTGAAATACCATCTGAATAGAATTTGTCAGACAATTGTATTATCCAGGTCATACAGCTGGCATGAGTTCTGGAAATGGAGACTATACTACAGTATTAAAGAAGGGCAGTGTGAAAGGGGGTAGGATGCTCAGCACCCAAATAAAAACAATTATTCATAGCTCCAATTTGTATTAACATGGTTAGATTATGCAAGTTAAATGATTGCCATCACCAAAAGGATAGTTGCAAAAGCTGAGCTTTACAGTGTTAAATTGAAAAATAAAACTTAATTGGAGAAAATGGCATCATGCAAGAAAGCATGTGGTAACAAAATAGGCAGCACTGGTGTGACTATCTTAGGAGTCCAACCTCCCATGGTGAAGAAGCCATCAAAAAACCCTCTCACAGTGGACTGTTAAGGAGTGCAAGAGATGATGGGAAAGAGACATAAAAAGAAAGAAGATGTGTTCTGTGTGTGTACCACTCCCTATGATGACTGTAATCATGACTTATGATGAGCAATAAAAATAATAAAAATTACAATTTTTTCCATTGGGAAATTTAGTCATATAAGCTGAATGGCTTGCACCCAGCTGCAGGAGATTTTAGGACATTCTCTTCTGAAGCCACCCAGCAACCTGAAGCTTAGTTTTAAGCAGAAAGATAACTTGAATCCTATGATTCCATATTATGCTTGTAATAACATGCTGAAGAAACTAATTTGCTAAGAATTTAAAAGAGCTGACAAACAAATTACAGCCATCTTGATGGAGGGTGATTATTGGCATCGCCGACCCAGTCGGTTATTCTTAATGCAATAAGACAGCTTTATTTCCACAACTTGCCTTGTAATGTAGGTGAAGAATATTTAATGCTTTTTTAATGAACAATATTACACAGTTATATAGTATTTTACATTCACAGATATTGTTGAAGTCAATTTTATTTCCTTTCTAAGGCGTCCGATGAAGCAGGTCAGGCAAGCCATGCCTGTTGTGCAGAAAGGATTAGAACACATGGCTCAATGCAATGAAATATGACAGGGCCACCTCATTTCTTGCATACTTGTAGTTATTACCCTGAGTGGCTGGCCAGTGTATACCTCAGGGTACACGCTTCCTCTCTGTGTTTTTTTCTTATTCTTTTCTTTTCTCTTTTCCTTTCCTTTCCTTTCCTTTTCTCTTCTCTTCTCTTTTCTCTTTTCTTTTCTTTTCTTCTTTTTTTGTCTTTTTAAGACAGGGTCTCGCCATGCAGTTCAGGCTGGACTTAGGCTCACTCTGTAGTGCCCAGTCTGTACTTGAACTTGCAGCAATCTTCCTACTTCAGCCTCCCGAGTGCTGAGATTACAGGAGTGAGTCCTCATGCCTGTTTCTTTCTGTTTGGAATACTTTACTGTGTCCCTTCTTACTTTGCCTCCCAGTGAACTTTTATTCAGGTCCAAGACTGTCACAAATGGGCCCCTTCTCTGGAGGTTCTGTTCCCCTTTCAGCCCTACTCTGACTCCCAGCACTTAGGCTCTCCCAACTCCCTCCATTCCTAAAGCTAGTAGAGCATCTGTCACTCTGTACAGAAGTCATCTAGTTACATAAGCTTCCTGACTCACTGTGAACACTACATCTTGGACATGTGTCCTGATTACCTCCATCAATTTCTGCTTCTCAAGAAATAGAAGTTAAGATTAAAGGGCCATGTTTTCAGCTGTTTCTCAGACAAAGGATTACTGTCAAGGAAATATAAAGAACTCAAAAATATCAGGCCTCCTAAATTAAAGATCCAATCTAAAAATGAGCATCTAAAATGAATAGGCACTTCTCAGATGAAGTATAAATAACAAATAAATATATGAAAAAAATATTCGACATCAGTGGGCATTCAAGAGATGCAAGTTAAAACAACTCTGAGATTCCATCTCACTCCAGAAACAATGGCTATCATCAAGAAATCAACCAATAACAAAGGCTGAATGGGCTGTGGAGAAAAAGGAACCCTTCCCCACTGTTGCTGGGAGTGTAGACTGGTGCAACCACTGTGGAAATCAGCATGGAGATTCCTCAAAAATCTAAGATTGGAGATTCCATTTGATACAGCTATTCCCCTTCTGGGAATCTTCCTAGAAGAATTAAAAACATCATACCACAGCAATATATGGGCACTCATGTTTATAGCAGCACAATCTGTAATAGCTAGATCTTGGAAACAACCCAAATGCCCCTCAACTGAGGAATGGATAAAAAAGTGGTGTTTTTATACAATGGAGTACTATTCAGTAATAAATAAAGATAAACTGGAGACTTTTATAGGTAAATGGATGTAACTCAAGACCATACTCATAAGTGTAATAAATAAACCAGACTCACATATACAAACAATGTATTGTCTCCCTAGTGTAAGAAACTGAAAGTAGATAAGATCCAGCATGTACAATAGATATTGAGAAATGGGAAGAAACTGTTCAAAGGTAAAGAAAAACTGGGATGGTGGAAAGGACAAAAGAAGGAAAGGAAAAGGAACAAATATATAAATATATGTATACACAAGCTGGTTAAAACAGTTATAGTATTAATTTCTCTGAGTTGAGAAGAAAGGTTTGTGCTAGGACTGTACTCTGAGTAACTCATTTAAAGATAATAATACACAACTTGTTAACCATTGTTACTGACCTAGAATCTTGCTTTGAAATTTTGTTTTTCTCTTTAAAATAAAAAAATTAAAGGGCCATAACTAAATGCAATTTGCACCTCTTTGACTGTCCTTCCTCATCTTTGGTGGTGCAAGGTTGCTGTTTATCATTCCTGCTCTTCCCAGTGTCTGGACTCTTGAGTCCCGGAGAGGCTGGTTCCTTGTTGCTTGCCACTCTGCCACCTTCTTGGAAGTTCCACTCTTGCTGCTCTTGTCGGCAATTTCACTGAGGATCTTTGGGGGATTTCTTACAAAATGGACCAGAAATATACACACATCAATCACGCATGCACGTTTGTAAGTCAATGACTGCAGAACTTTTCAGTTCAAAAGGGATAATGACTTAAGCTACAGAGAAGATTTCTCCATAAATATCACATCAAGAATGAATTTAAGCAAAAATATGGCCTTCCAGGGCATAAGGGGAAAAAATCATCGCCAAATAAAATGTCTTCTCTATGGCAGAAAATCATGGAGACATGTTTTTGCTTGCTGTACAACTAGCCGTTAAATATCCTGTGATTCTTCCAAGACAGCTGTCTCATCTGTGCCCTGGATGATGGCAGGTCCATGGAGGTTCAGCACCAAGTTCAAGAATGAGAATCAGGTCTGGCCAACAGGTCATTTATTTTGTAGCCCCAAATTTTTCATTGAATTCTCTCCAGAACTTTGTAACATGGGATATTCTTCCCTGTGTAAAGATAAACAGTTTGGGATTCTTACAAGCTAGGGAGCTCAGTAATTGTCTGCTTGGTGTGTGTGCATCCACTGGGAGGAGCCCATAGGCTCTCACTGCCCAGAAGCTGTGTGGCATTTATTTCCCTCAACTGAAGTTGGGAGTGGGAGGCTGCTGCAGGGGAACTTGACAGATGAAGAATCATCTTACAAAGTAGATAAATTTGACTTTTTTTGTATTGTAAAAAGCCTCAGTATAGAAGTCTTTACAATCTGGGCTTGCTTTGTGGAAAGCAAGGTGTACCCTCCCTCTGAAAGGGCTACTTTGAATACATTGGATGAAAGGCAGTTATAGCAGCATGAAGGCTGCCAGCAAGCATGTACTGTGAGTGGCTTCATAAATGGCAAGAATGCAAACCTGTGACAGAAGAAACTAAGGTGACAGGGTAACAGTGGCACTAACAGTGAAGTATTTTTTGTTCCCTATTGATAAACTGTTCAACAGTTTTAAAATGCACTGTTCTTTATGCTCTGTAAGTGTGTCACTGGGTAGCTCAGTTAGAAATACAGTGTATTTCTTAGTCCAACGGGGATGAAGATTTTGGTCTTGCCCTCCTGCCCTGGACTTCTGTCTCCCTCTGCTTGCTTTACCTTCAGTGGGAGTCCAGAGGAGACATCCTGAACATCTCGAGAGACAGCCAGAGTTGTTGAGCAATATGAAAATGATGCCCCTCAGTCTCGATTCTAAACAAATGGAACAGATTCCAAGCCCAAACACTTGTCATTGACTTGACATTAAACTTGGCGCTGTCCTCCAGAAAAGAGCTCTAGGTTTTCTGCTGTCTAAATGGGAAGTCATATGCAAAGAAGTACATTTTTGCAAAGATGTAAAAATGATTCTCATATCATTAGCCCTGCTCTACAAGCAACACTTTCCTAGGAAATTAATACCTTGATGCTTTGAATTCTCAACACAATCCACAGGGGCCAGTGCAAAGCCTTCGCAGATTATGTCATCAGCCATCCATCTGGCAGACTTTCTGAGCATCTACTATGTTCAAGTACTGTGCTACACATGAGAGGTGTGTGATAGAGAGAGACAGAGACCACAGAACTGCATTATGATTGTACCCCACCTGCCTTTATGTGACTTGCAGATTGGGAGGGAAAATCATGCATGTGCCTTGGTAGTCACACCCGAGGCCATGGCAGAAGGTAGAAACTGGCATGACAGGTACTGATTGACTCCAGCCAGTATTGTTGGAAAGTCTTCAGAAACAGGGAGTGAGATCTGAGTTCAACTTTGAAACATCAGGGGGATTTGCAGATGTGGATGTGGGGGTGTACTCTCAAGAGTAAAAGGTACTATGAGTGGAGGGAATATATATAATAAAGGCATGGATGAATAGGCAGAGACTCATGTGGAGTTAAATCACACCATAAATGATGCTTCAGGGTCCCTCAGGATCTATTGGGAAACAGAAGGGACTGCCAGGGCCACTGTAGTTTGTGAAGACCTTACAGAACATTGCATGGAAAATTTGAAGAGCCTGAGTGCAGAAAGTCTCTCACTTCTTTACGAGGATTGTGAAACATGATTAAATGAAGTGGCTTTCTTGACCTGTTCAGGACGACTTTTCAAATGCACACTGACATGTGTAGTTTACTAAAGCACAAAGGCATTTCACTGCAGATATGTTTGTGCAAAGAAGAGGTAACTTCCCGTACTGGCATTGCAATCATCTGAAGGGTTTGCTTATAAGGTTGGCTCTCAGCTGGGCCCTGGGAACTGGGTGTGAAGATTCCCTTACTGAAAATGGTGCCTTATTTTACCTGGACTGAAGAAATGTTGTGGAGGCGTATCTTTTTCCTAAAGATCCTGTCGCATATCCTTTGGCCATCATACTCCTTAGCCATGAATGGACTACATACTAAGTCCTGTGGATTCATCTCATGGTACCCCAAACTTGGCAAGTGTTTTATGGAACCTACCAAAGAGGATTAAGTATACCCAGGACTGACTGTATTCTTCATGTCATCTGAGAGAATAAATATCAGTTTTAGAAAAGCATGATACCCAATTTCAAAAGGTCTGCTGACTCCACAAACATAAACAAGACTGCATTTCTTCCTCATTACTATTTTGTTCTCTTTTCCATCTGTAATTGTACTAAGATATTCTCCAGTTTCCATATTGAAGTGCCTGGTAATAAGCATTCTCTGAACTACCTAATTCCCAGAATAGGGGCCACTTTCCTTCCCACCATCTTCTCTATGCTGTGATTGGCAATAGTCCAAGTAAAGACAGTAGTAAATATTCTTTTTCTTTTCTCACAACAGGTAACCTAAGCCAGTCTGATTGTTGACTCATTCGCCCTCTCACTGTAACAGACGTTGCTTTTGGAGATGTGGAAATCAATGTTACAAAGCATTAGCAAGAGGAAGACTTAGAGAAAAGTGAGCTCAAATGACTTCACTGATTTAATATAGCGTGTTCTTGGCCTGTTGTCATATCCAGTTTTGCCAGTAGATTTTGAAGAATGTAATTTTAAGTAGAAAATTAGTTCTGTGAGGGGTGTACATATGTACCCGATAGCCAGTAGCAAGACAGAGCTCCGATTTGAAATGAAAGGACAGATAGAAAGTTTCCTTGCAAAGGACACCTGCAGAATTCATGCAAGACTAGATGTGGGCAGGAGACTGTTGGCCCTACAAATGTGCTTTTTGACCCATAATAGGTTACAACCTGATTTAATAGGTCACATTTCACTGCCTTTATGGGCACCCTACATCTTCTTCTCAGGGTAATTATCTCATCACACATCTCATGTGGCAATATAGTTGACTCTTGCTTTTGTATAGTTATAGGTTAATGAACCAGACCGACTTTTCAGACCAAAATCACTCATGTTTTGTTTTTGAAATGGAATAGAAATGTATTTAGAAGGCAGTGTTTGATACATTAAAAATTCCCACATGCCTGACAACTTTGATTTCTCACCCTTTATGCATCACAGTGTGTAGCCATGAAGAAAGGATAATAGAAGCATCTGAAAGCAGCTTGGTTATTTGAAATTTAGAATCCAAGAGGAAAGAATAGCAAAACGATCTTTTTCTGAGTTTAACACTGGCTGTATAAAACACTACTTTTAAGTTTCTTTAAACCCATGATTTTCAGGTATAACCTTTTGATTACTTTAATTTTTCAGTAAAATATTCCAAAAATCTTTGTGGGAGATATTCCTTTTATGCTGTAAATGAAAGCCATGTAATGAACTTTGTTATGAGCTTCCTAACAGTTGAAGGCATTGACAGAATAAATGATATTTGAGCTAAGATTAGATTAACAAAACATATGCCTTATTTATTTTACATTCTCACAGAGTTATAACTCTGTGAAATCTGAACCATGACAAAGAATAATAATAACTAATCATCCACTAAGCAGCTGGTCATGTATAGCAAATATATAAAATATACACAATTTAAACAAATACCTTGGTTTTCTTATTATTATAAGATAAAATAAATTAATGTATCTTTGGTTTTACAAAAAATGATGATATGACACCTATGAAAAAAATAATGAATATGCATTTATTGTGGTTCTGTTCCCTTCCCCATACCTTCACGGGAAGAAAATAACCATCGAATGAAGGCTGTTTCTAGCTCTTATTAACTTCTTCTTATAACCAAATTGAGGATCAGGAGAGTTTCCCAAGTAGTTGTGAAGAGGGCTGCCTTCTGAGTCACAAATGAGATTCATCTTAGAAACACATAAATCTAGGGAGAGAATTAGTCAGAGTGACAAATGAAAATGATGAGTATGCTATAGAGATGTAAAGCTGCTGTGAAAAAAATTGTCCAAGATTTGGTAAAATTAGCTCTTATTTCAGGAGTCCTTAAAGCAGTGTGATCATATGGTAGAAAATAGAACAGAAGACAGTTTCCTTTTTCGGTGGATACTTGGGAAATACATTTTTTCTGCAGTAGCTCAGTGTTAGAAATATGCAGAAAACTGGAAAGAGATCATCACATCCTCACACTGGGTCTTTCACAGGAAATCAGAGACAGAAGTTGCTCACTTTGGGAAGGGTTAGAATCTAGAAGATGTGTCCATCCTGTTTCAGAATGTTATTTTATAAGCATTCTTGAACTTCTGAAAGAGTGCCATCATTCTTGAGGTGCCCCAAATGAGGAATTAGTACACATCATGAGTAATCCAAATACGTCTGATAGCATGTACTAGCTAGAAATGGCACACCAATTTGCACATCTCCTGTCATTTCATAACTCACTTTTCAAGTCACAGGTTTTTTTTTTTTTTGAAAAATGAATCCAAATAGCCAAAACTGTAAAGTTGATACTGTACTTGCACAGGTAATGAGAGCTAGAAAGAAACTCACAAAAAAATATTTAGAAGAAGAGAGAGGAAACCAGGAATCTCAGGTACATCACCATCCACAACTGAGCTCTTAAGCCAGCTCTTTGGCATGAGCTAGATACCTTCTTCTCCTTGTCTAAGCAGAAACCCGAGAAACCTGTGCTTGAAGAGAAGCATGTCAGCAGTTTTCTCTACTCCTTCTCACTTCTTTGGCTTTTTGTCCTATATTCTTCCCTTATTCACTAGCTTTTCTCCATGTTTTCCCCAAATAGAAATACTGTGGCTATTGCTATTGTAAGACTGATGACCACTACTTAAAAACAAAATAAACAACAACAAAACCTTAAGGGCAACTTGTACAATTGTTCCAGAATCCCCTTTTCTTTCTCATTCATATTTTTGCAAATATGTGGATTTCGCAAAGGTAAATGTTATTTCTTTGAACTCAGACTAGTGCGTTGGGTCTCTAGTTCATAACTAACTGGACAGGTTGCTTTCTGAAGAGCAATTGCCTGATGCTATTGCTTAATCTTCAGCCAAATGGCAGAAAAAATAAAAATCAGTGACTGTTTCATCATGGAATGAACTTTGGGGGCCTTTGGAGTGTTCAAAAAAATGAGGTGGACTTTACTGGACTGGAACCTGCCGAGTGATTTTCATTGATTCTACAGTTTAACCCTTTTGCTTGATTCATTGTAACTGTGCACAATCCTTATTTTGAATGATTATTCACCCATGTGGATGCACCTTTAGTGCAAAGTTCTGCAACACTGCATACCCCTCTCATCCACTTTGACATGTTTTGATATCAGGGAAGGCATTTGTTCAAAAAATTGATTAGGTGACCAGGAAAGAGCTGTCTATGCCTTTTGGTTCATACGTTCTTTCAAGTTTTATCTAGAAGTTCTATACGGTATATTCTATTTTGGTATCTACAAATATTTGGTAAAATTAGGAGTACTGAAACTGACAAGGTCACCTGACTCTTTTCCTGACATGCAATTTGCACTTCTTAGTAACTCATGTTAAATTCTATATAAGCATTAGCATTTGTTACCATTATTCAGAAACATTTTCACATTGAGGTGAACATTGCTAGCTCCATTTTCCAACTGAGGAGAGTGAGATCCTAGACTGTGTTAATTTCCTATGGCTGCTTTAACAAATTACCTTTTATTTATTATTTTTTTCTTTCCTTGCAGTACTGGGTATTAAACTTAGGGATTTATATTGAGTCACATTCTCAGCCCCTTTTTATTTTTTTAATTAAAGAAAAGATAAAAGCAAAATAAAACAGAAAAAAGGGTAGAAATAATGCATAATTTCAAAAAATATTACATATTGTCCTCCTAGAAGTAGTTGTTCAAGTTAAAAAATTAAAGCATAAAATGTAGATAGACACTCAAACACTGACGGTGCAAACCATTCTGTTCAATGATACAATGAAAATTTAGTAATATGGTCATCGATCTTACATATTATTTTTATTTTGAAACAGGATTGTGCTGAGTTAGTAGGATGCCCATAGTTGGCTCGAACTTGCAGTGCTCCTGTTTTAACCTCCAAGATTGCTGACATTACAAGCATTTGCCACCATACCTGGCTACAAATTACCCTGTTATGACTTAGAACTTAAATATCCGCCAAAGGCTCATGTATTCTAAAGGCTTGGTTTTAAGCCTGTGGCACTATTAGAGTGTGGAACCTTTAAGAGTTGGGGCCTAGTGGAAGGAAGTGAGGTCACTGGGGATGTGACCTTGAATAGTATATCAGAACTCTCCCCCTTTCTCTCTCTCTTTTACTTCTTGGCTACCATGAGCTGAAAAGGTTTCCTCCATCATGCACTACTTGCATGACACACTGTGGCAACACAGGTCCAGAACAATGTCACCACATGACCTGGGATCAAGACCTTTGAAATAATGTGCCAAAAATGTATCTTTCCTCTTTATAAGCTATTCGTCTTAGGTGTTTTGTCACAACAGTGGAAAGTAACAGCACATACTGAATGGCTTAAAATAACAAAAATTTATTCTCCCATGGTTTTAGAGGCTATAAGTCTCAAAGCAAGGTGGACCCTCAATAGGGCCATCAATATGCTTCTGAGGAGAATCCTGCCTTGCCTTTTCCTGCTTTTGGTGGCCCGTGACAGTCTTTGGTTTACAGAAGCATCAGTCCAGTCTCTGCGTCTGTGTGCAGGAAAACATGTTCTCTGTGCACCTGTTTGTTCTTTACTCTTCTGTGTGTGACTGTCCTGAGATTGCATTTTAGGCCCACTCATATCACTCAGGATGAGCTCTTCTCGAGTCTCAGTCACATCATTTACCACACAAAGTGATATTCAGTATTTTGCCCTAGAATTCGATGTACAGATTCGAGGGATTTGACATGGTCACACCTTAAGGGGAGTATAGTTTTTGTTGTTACTGTTTTTGTTGTTTTGTTAGTGTTTTTTTTTTTTGGGGGTGTGCAACAAAGTTAAACCCCAACCAAAAAACACAAAACTGAGATGGACTGAAATTCAGGTACCTTGATACTGAAGCCAGTGATTTAAACTCCACCTTATCTCTGTTGTAGAATAAAACTGGAGGTCACTCAATGATCCTTCTCTCATTTAGAAGTCAGGAAACCCCACAAAGGAGATGTTTTGACAAGATTGTTAACAAACCCTGACAACAAATATAAAAACAAATTAGAATCCTGTTAATAGACCAAGATGTTGTTTACCCATTTCTCTATAAGAACGTAAGGGTTTGCCTTACATATTTCACTTTAGAGACTTTTAGATATTATTTGGGTTAAGATAAACTAAAAAGGATATTGTATTTAATTATGTGTTTTAGAGAGCTTATTACCAATAGTATGTTTAGCATAAAATTTATTAGTGACATGCCCTTTAATTTAGCCTGTCTAATTGGTGCTAATTTAGTTGGATTGCATTAAATTACACCATTTAATATAGCTATACGTGGGTCAAGAAATCTATTTCAACAAGTTGTAGAGTTTTTCATGCCACTAAATACTAAAAAAAATGGCACCAAAGTGACTGAAAAATGCAATACTGCAAAATAGTATTTCTCAACAGTAGTTTTCTTGGGTCTTGTTAGAAAGGCATATAGAGCTTATCTTCTGTCTATTCATTTTCATAGTGTCTGAAATTGGCCAAAGTATGGAAAAGGAAAGGGGGTTGATGATTGTAGAACCTGGGTGGACAGTCCTCGTTTCAGCCTTCATTTCTGGTGTGCTTGTTTGTGATCCAGTAACATAAATGGAAAGACGTTATCCACTATCTTTGCTCTTTATGTCTTCCTACTTGGATTTTGTTGGCTAGATGACAAAAGAATGAAGTTATTGCCATCCCCCCAGTGGTATAACCCAAAGTCAGTTGGCATTCCCAGCAACACATACCCAGCAACAGAGCGTTGCATAAACCCTCTCAGTGTTCACTGGTATCAAAACGGAATCCAAAGAGCAGGTCCAGACTGCACCCTAGGCGTGAGTCTGCTGTGCCTCACCTCTCACTTCTTGGCACTTTGTCACTGGTGAGGCACATCATGCATCTCCCAGAGTTGACTAAATGGGTGCCAGGACATGATTTCTCTCTAAAATGTAGTAATCACCCCGAGATGTCAATTTCATAACCTGCCTCTGGATGAAAGATTTGTCTTGGTCTTTGGGGGATCTACAGTGATTCTAATTAGAACCATCGGTGGCTTTTTCCTCCATTTTCTTTCAGATAGCTAAAAATCTAGGGCAGACTTAGAGCCCCTGAGACACTCTTGGCAGAAACTAAATGCTTCTCTTAAAGGGGCTGTGAGATCATAGGTGAAATAGCCACTGACATTCTGTCCTGTCCTGTTTCATTTTGTTTTTTTATGGTACTGGAGATGAAACCCAGGACCTTACACATATCAGGCAAATGCTAAACCACTAAGCTACATCTCTGCCTGCCTCCGACCTTTTGTGCTGAGTGGGCCACACACAGTAGTAGCATCAGCCCCAGCTGCTTGTCATGTGTTTCCAGCACAATCACCTCTCTGCCTGTCTTCCTGAGCTCTCTACAGTCAGGAGAGAGAATGTCCTGCAGCCCAGTTGGCATTATCGCTGTGCATGTCTGTGGCTTGAGATTTCAGCACGTGTCTTTTTCAGCAGCAGAGGAAACAGTGACTTAGCCTAGGGAGACCAAAGTGAAGAGTAGATTAAAGGACTTCTTTCATGCCAGAGAAGTAGGCACATGTGCCAGCCTTGTCATCGGTATCCAGTGGTGCTGTGTCTCCTGATGTTGCCCTATGTACTGGAACTGGGCTGTGGGTAGCACCTCATGACAGCCTTCCTGCATCTTTTTCCTGCAGAAGGCAGCCGAGATGATAATCTGTGTTCAGCCCCTAATGCTGAACTTGAGCTGCTGAACCCAAGACTGAAGACAAAAGGGGACTTCATTAGGAAGACCTGCAGGGAGTGAGCACATTTCAACAGCATTAGGAGACACGAGAGCAAGTTGGAAAGGACACGGCAGACACGGGAAGATAGGAGGAAAGTGTGCATGCTAGCAGCATTCTGGCAAGAATGTCTGTGCTGCTTCAAACCTGGAGCTGAAGACCTCGACGAGGTTAACCATTCACCAGTACCTAATGCTGGAGTGCTCCAGGATTAGATAGTTCTTGCTGAGTACTGTTTCTTCTAATAATAAAATTAATTTGGCCATTTGGAACAAGATTTAGTAATGGGCCTCATCCAAGTCTCTAAATATGCATATTCCACTTTGGAACTGTACATAATTGCTCAATTGCACCTGCAAATCATGTTGTTAGCTCACTAATTATTCAAATAGTGGGGGCAATTCCACAATTGTGTGTGTAATTGTGTTAATTGTTAATGCAGTTAGGTACAGGTGCACCGTGACTAATTACACATGCAGAAGCAGCTCCCACATGGCCCACTGTCTCCATGCACGGGCGGCCCCTCTCAGAGACAGACATAAGTGGGTGACACACACAAAGCCACAGGCCATCAGTGGGGGTCCATCTGGCAGAGGCTTTCACTTGGGAACCACATAGACATTTGGGAAACAATCAGGTCTTTGAGTGAATTCAGCTGTTTCTGCGTTCGCGTGTCTTGTGCTCCTCCCCCTCCCCAGACAGAGGGAAGCCTGGGGCACGGCTCTTGCACACAGGGTGTTGCACACAGAGTCACAAGGAAATGAGTGTGTGGGGCCGACACAGCTCATCTTTTTCACTGATGGTTCTTTCTTGCCTGGAACATTTAGCTTTTAACCAAGGATTTTATTACTGTATTTTTTGTTACCAATTTGATTTCAAGAATCTCATTTACCTCTTCTCAGTATCGGGATATGTAGTCCAATTCATTTGCCACCTGGGACATATGACTTAGAGGACTTCTAGAACATTCTGATAGGTGTGTCAATGGGACCCGAATAGGGGATGCAGCCACATTCCTGCAGCCTCCCTTCCCTCTGAGGCTTGGTATATGGCATTGAGCATAGCCTTCCTGGTCCTGAGAGAGTGTGGTCCTGATGAATGCCAGGGTTTCCTAAGTCTGGCCATTATAGACCAGTTGTTTATCACACACAGAAGAAAATAGTATGTAATATATATATATATATATATATATATATATATATATATATATGAATATAAACATGTATCCTCAAATATTCACTACTGACCTAATTACAAAGATTCCCAGTACCATTACTATGAATCAGAAGTTTTTCACTTTCGGTGGATTACAGAATATTTGGTAATTTTGGTCAAAATTATGGCGCCTCATGGCAGAAAATGCACAAAGTGCACATGCAAACCTTCATATGATTTCAGACCCTCTGAGACTCATTCCTGGTCCCCAGGTCATAGACCCTTTCAACAAATGCTGTTTTTCAGCACCTAACACAAAGTGCCTGGTTTTGTTCCCTTTGAGGTAGTTTGATTGACTCTCAGACATTATTATATGAAAAAATTCCCACTTGAGCTCTATAATAGCTGAATAAGCTTGGTAAAAATTACATTGCAGATGCAAGTCACACACACACACTCACACACACAAACTTTGAGACAATAAATTCTGCATTTTTGTTTGGAATGGTACGGTCAACACACAATAGGTTTTTATTATCGCTGTGACTGTATGTTGCTTTCATAACTGGGTAAATTTAAAAATGGCTATTTGCAGCCAGGTATGTATTTGATGATCTGGAACATGTGTGGTCCACAGGGAAGTAGACACAATGAAAAGAGTTAGGGGATGGTGCAGGGTGGATGCATACGTACTTGTGTAACTGTGGACCTTTTTATACACACGATAAGAGACTCCCAGGCTGTATGTGCACACTGCACCTCTGGCCTCTTCTGGCGAACATTTATTTATCATTTTGACTTTGTGCTCTGCAAACCTAGCTCTAAGGACCTTGCTCTCTTGTAAGAATCTTTACATATCCTCCCTGCTATAAGGAAGGCAGGTCAGCTGTGAAAAATTAATTAGCATTGGCTTGTAAACCCAATATCAAAAGGAAAATGGGTCATACATATGCACATGCACATACACCCAACATAAGACCAATTAGTCTATGAGTAACACAGGAGAGACTAGGAGGAGCACTGCCATCATGGGATGGAAATGGCCTTGGTCTGGTAGAAACATTGCTGCTGTTGGGCACACAGCATAGATCCACTCTATGCTCAAGGCTGCAGCCCAGTGAGGCATCCAATGGAACATACTCATAATACTAGAATTCACACGCAGAATTGCTGTGGGGATTAAATGAGATCATCCTACGGGGCGTATTAAGCACTTAGTAACTGTGGCTATAATTTGTGTCATTATTACCATTATAGTTATTGTTATTATTTCTACTTTTGACATTTTACTCCTATAAATATTGGAAATCAAACCTACGGTGCTGTTACCCTGGTCCCCCATCCCCTGCCAGGATCTCTCTGCCTGCCATTGCATAATACTCGTCCCTTCCTTGTCATTTTCTGTAGTCTACCTTGTAGTGTTGGCATTCATCTATTTTTCTGATCCTATCAAGTAGGCTATATGACCAAATTAATTGGTCAGGGCTGCCATAACAAAGTACCATAAAGGAGACAGCTTAAAGAACAGAACTTCACTGCCTCCCAGTCGGAAGTCTGCAATTCCAAGATCAAGGTGTTGCCAGGGTTGGCTCCTTTTGAGGATTGCAAAAAGTGACCTGGTCTAGAGCTCTCACTGGCTCACAGATGGCCATCATAAATCTTTCCTGTGTTGTCACAGCATCTTTCCTCTGTGGCTGTGTTAGTCCAGATTTTCTTTTTATAAGGATATCAGCCATAATAGATTAGATCCCAATATAGTGACGTCCTCTTATGCTGACTATCAGTTATAAAGTCCCTATCACAAAATAAGGTCATGTTATGATGTACAGAGAGGGAGTTGTTAGGTCTCTAAACATATATACATTGATGAGGACACAAATCAAACCCTGACAATGACCATCAACAATTTGATTTGTTCTATTTGCATTTGAAGCTCCTCTAACCTTGTCTAGGGCAGTACCTGGAATACAGTAGAAGAGGCATTGGACCTGACTTGGAGGCCAACAGACCCTAGTTCTTATCTCACTGCTCTTTTCCCATTGCTTAGTTTGCCCATCCTCATGCCAACGTGAGGCTGCAGACTCCTACCTCCAAGGGAGTTACGAACACCAGAATATATAAATATGTATGCAAAGTACCTACACAAGATAGACCCTCAGTAAATGGTAGTCATTACTAAAAATAGTTGCTGAATAAATGGGTGAAAATGCCTGGAGGGATGATTGAAACCTGTCTTGTCACACTGTTGACCAGAACTATGTTTTTAACATCTCTGTTAAGTTGACCTCTTTTTTTCATTTCATTTCATTTCATTTCATTTCATTTCACTTCGTGGTTTTATATCTTTTCTAGCTGTAGTGTTAGGGAATCAATGCACTGGTTTAGAATGGTGTAACAAGTTCGCTAACCTTATGAACTAGTCTTTTTTTTGTATTTTAAACAACATACAGCACTGTGGCTGTGTGTGTATGACTGTGTCTTTGTGTGTGTGTGTGTGTATTGGAATAGTCCAAATTGCCTCCTTGAGGTGTGATATTTAATTTGAGGCTGCAGATTCAGCTTCTTATAACAAACTGAAATCTCTACCAAATTTCAGAAGTATGTATCCTTTTATAAAAACAAAACAAATCAAAAGCAAATGTCTCAATGACAGCCTTATATCATAGGCCACAGTGTGTCCAGTATGTAGTTGGAAAGCAGAAAACAGACACTTTTGCAGAGACTAGGAAAATTCAGAGCTCACACTGACATTGTTCTCCATAACTGTATTGATTCATTAGCTCAGGACTGTCAGAATTAAATTGAGATTTCCTTTTGCCTCCTTGTCTCGCCATTGCAACAGTAATTTAATGTGCACTATTTGCCATTTGGTTGGAATAGACCAGAAAATCAGTAACACCACAAAGCCAACCTCATAATCACTGATATTTGTACACTCTGGTAATTGCTATAAATCACAGAGATATAGGTACATGGACTTTTCACACTGAAGGTGGTTAAATGATGTTGATCTCTAATCACTACAATGAAAGAGATTATCATCAATATAGATACTCAAGCTAGGGAGTTGTATTGATCTGAGAAGAGGAATTTGCAAACTCTCTTTCTCAGTTATCCTGTCCCTCCAGAGCTGTAAAAGGTATAATAGCACATTCGGTGGATAGAAGAATGTCCATATTTTAGTTAAGGATACTTTATTCCTTTCCAGTGTCTAATGTGAGCCTTCTCAGTGGATGACTAAATTGTCATTTGTGTTATCTAAGAGCCTGATGTGTATCTCTGTACTAAACATAGCTTTGGCGCTTTTGGCCACACATCTTAACTGGCTTTAGACATCCTGAACGAATCCCGTTGGGGTGGAGGGAGAGAACTTTAGCGACTGTTTATCTTTCTTCAGAATTATACACAAGCTGCAACTGGTTTCGCACTCCAAAGCGGTATAGAATCGTGAGTAAAAATGCATGCTAAATGGCTTAATGCAATAAAAATGAAGCATGAACATTGAACTTCCATTAGGTTTTCTATTTTCCACAGTTCCAACAAGCTACATCTCAGGAACTGTGCCTGTGTGGGTCCCTATTAATATAAAAATGGCATGATTGCAGGTCAGAGGGGCCATTGCTTTTTCTACGTGGGGACAAAACAACTTTGTACGTGCTAAGTTGACCCAGCTTCCCACTGCCCTGCCACCCCGCTCCCACCACCCTCTCCTTTATGCTTGGGTGGTCATATTTTGAAATTTCCCCGGACCGGTTTGTCATGCAGTCACGTTTCTCATCACATCTGAAGGACGTTGTGCTTCGCATGGTAATGAGGCCCTCTTTGTTTCAGCTGCTGCACTGCTCTCAGTGGCTCCCTTTGGTTCCTGCATTCTGAGGGCTCATGCTTTTTTGGTAATGCGTGGAGGGTCAATTACTTGGTTGGGCTTTTAAAAGCTGATTTATATCAGTTTCAAATCTTAAGGTATTATATTTCATCTGACTTCTTTTTTTCAATGCACGAAAATAGTTTATGAGCATCAGTTCCTTGTGCGGTATGGGTACATTTGACTAAGTTATTGTGCCCATTTATGCGACTGATAGCAAATATAGAAAAGAGGTTGGACTAAGTTAGTGATGGCCACTTGATTCTGCTCTAGAGAGAGAAATGGCACTCCTGGAAGGCAATCATTTCTTTATGAATTTAGTGACTGTGATGGTGTATTTCCCAGCAGAATGGCTGAAGAATGTTATTTTCTGTCTTCTCTTGAAATGATTGCTATTTGGTTTCAATTTGCTTTAAATTGTATCTTAACAACATGTTGCCTCTACAGAGATGTGGTCTGTCAATTTTATAAAATATGTGCTTATGCCTTATCTCAGTCAATTAAGAATGTAGTCTTGCGGTCCTTGTCAAGACCCCTGGAAATTAGTGGGAACTTGATGCAGTCAAAGGCAGCTGAGACTGAGCTTTCTGGCTAAGCATTTGTTCTCCTACTAGCTGATCATGCCCACATTCCAGCAGTCTCTGTTCAGTGAAGAGACAGAAATACTGCTTGTTGCCAAAGATACTTACCTCACCAGTATCCTGTCCCAACCCAGCTATGCTTAACCCATGGGGCTGATTGCTGAAAAACTGAAGAAAATATGCACCAGAGAGCACTTGTGAGAGATACAACTTATTAAAACTTGCTAATAGGTACTAACAGGGGGATCAGGGTTCACTGAAACAAGGAAGGGTCCAGGAGAAGTATATGGGTCCAGCAGCACTACTCAGAAGGTCCACAAAGGATGTGTACCCTTCAACAGCACTATTTAGCTCTTCCATGAGGGGTGTGTATCGATAACAGCACCTCTCAGCAAGTCACCAAGGAGTACCTACTAGGCGGCTACACTGCTCACCGGGATCAGCTGGACAAATAACTCCACATCTGATTATTCCAAGGAGAGGGCTTTTATACGTGAGGTTACATAAGCAGTGACATCTTTAGCACACTTTGTTCCATTGAATAACCAGCATTCCAGGGAAGGGGGCTATTGCGTATGGACAGGAGAGTAACTTCTGCGGCTAAGGATAGTTTTCCCAGTGCCAGTATCCTTTAGATAACACTCATCTGGACACTCCAATCCAGGCACATTTACAATGTCCCTTTGACTTGATGACAATCTTGAGAATGTAAAACAGTATGGCCGGGGTCGTGTGCTAAATTCCCTAGTTTTTTTTTTTTTTTCTCAAGGATGATACAGCCAGAAAACTCCCTGAGACCTTAAGAATCATACTTATAGACTTGTATAACATTGGAGACATAATACAGTACCAGATCAGAGTCAGAAGCATTCATTCCACAATGAAGAATTTTTAATTCGGAGAACACAAATGATTCACCAAAAATACACTGTTAGATAAAAGCAATTTGATGGAAAATGTACACCAGAATAGAGAAGAATGGCCCAAATGATGTATTTTGGACAGTTGAACATTGTCTTGACAAAATGAAGAACATCTGACAGTCCAACCCTACTGATTATTTTGGGTGTGAGAGTAACACATCCTCCCCACAGGAATCAGTTGTAGGGTAATATGAAATCACTTTCATCTTGTCTTAGTTATCAATATAATCAATTATTTTGATTGCCAGTCACATTCTTAAATTTTGGACACATCTACCAAATCTGGGATACCTGTTTTCTGACCTCTTCTTTTCATAGTTGAAAAACCTGAGGGGATTGAGATACAGCTCAGTGAGGCCCTAGGTTCAATTGTCAGCATGCAAAAAAGAGAGAAAAAAGAGGAAAAGTAAAACATAGAAAGAGAACCTGAGAGATTATAACCAAGTACTTCTGCCTTCATTTTTGCCCCATTTTTATACTCCCTCTCCACTGCTGATACATAGTAGTCTCACAATTAGACAAATCCATTATAAAATTTATTTATTGTACCACCTATAGCTCTGAAAACAGAGAACTGTAAACATAAAGGTATTGTTGTATTGATTTTCCAGGTGGTAGATCTAGTTGTCAAAGGGTGAGCTTGGCTATGCTCAAGGTCAAAGGAGTATTTCAAACAGAACTGAACCACAAACTGCATTTCTAAGTGCTTTGGAAGCTCTGGGTGACGGTAATACTGGGAAGAGCAGGTTTTCTCTCCCCGGGATGAAAACAACCATCCAACCCATAATGAGAAAGAACTTTTGAGAAATTCAGCCTTTGGAAAACTAGACTTTGAAATTTCCAAAAGGAAGACTCATTTTGCTATTAGATTGTCTAGTGTAGGTCAAAATATATTTATTCTATGCACACTGTCACGCATACCATATATTTCACATTTGCAAGGTGAAACACTAAAGTTTGAAATATTGAAATTTACAACAGGTCAGTTAAGTGTTTCTTAACTTTATCTCCAGCATGACTTTATTCTCCAGCCTCTCCCTGGACTTATCTTCTAGTTTTATGATTGGTAAATGCAAAGAAAAATAGCACCAAATCCTCTCATGCCTGTTTTAATCAATTTCTTTTTGATATTTTATGAAATAGCACAATGACCTCCACATTGTACTTTTTCTATGGATTATTTTGAACAGATAGTATTTGGCCAAAGTAGTTATGAATATAAGGAAACAATCTTGTTTATCCTACTGACCTGGGTATATATAACCTTGTGTTCATTGGAACTATGGAAAAATTGATCTAATTGAACCACAATTTATGGACTTGGCATCATATGCGCTTATTTTTTATCGTGACTATAACACATTTGAACTCTGTGACCTTGGACAAATTAATGAGCCTCACTTTCATCACCTATATAATGCGTATAATAATGCCTATATCGTGGAGTTGGCATGGGAAGTACATGAAGCATAAGCCTGGCATATAAGTGCTCAATAAGTATTACCATATATGTGAGTAATAGCCATTGATATGGGTGTTTAATAAAGAACTGTGACAAATGGCTTTGTTGACACCGGTAGATTTCAATTTTCACCTTACCTGTAACTCAGCATACTGAATTGAGCTATGAAAAGAATTAAGTAAAATGTCAAGGCTGGGATGGTTTTCATGCAGAATTATGGTGCACCGGAAAGGAAGTATAACAAAGTCGGCCTGGGGATCACCATTAGGGCATGATTTGGCAATTGGGATATACTACAGTGCCTAAGTAGGGCTCATTTTCTCTCAAGGCTCTTCCATTTAAAGGCTAGATGTTTGGGCTAATTGTGTAAAATAAACAAGAGAGGTGAAGAAGATAGGAAATTGCCTACACTTTCAGACATTTGACTCATAGATGCCATTTGAAGGTAAGCCCCAATGGATCTTTTACAGGAGTGGCACACTTGTAGCTGCTCAAATGCTTGTTATCTCAGAAATGAGCATGTATTATTATTTGCTACAATGACACCATTAAATATGGATGCATTCATCTCTCCTCAGTACATTCAACTTGTGAGCATTATATGACCTGATCTCTTTGATTAGCTCAGTTTTTTAGACTAAACATGGTACCATGAAAGCCAAAATAATAGCCACGCCTCCCTACATAACATTTCACCTCACTGTGCTTTCTGGCTGAAGAATCTAGCGAAGAACTCCAGCCCTTTGGCTAGTATACTCTTGGTAAAGCTGGAGTCTGTCTTCCTGATGGTCTAGCTTTCAGCAGTGTGGGTAGGAGAGAGCAGTACCTTCTCTGCTGAGCAAATGGAGAACAAGCACATAAAGGTGCTTGTGTTTTATGAGGTTTCTGTCTTGGTTTCACACTGCTGGCTCAAATACCTTTTTGTCACAGTCTAGGCAATCACTCCATCACTGCAATATTGAAAGATTTCTGAAGAGACAGTACACTTGGATACTGTTTTCTGGGGTAAAGTGTGACACAACTCTTCCCTGCCGCGCTCCTGCTTCTTCCCAATGAACACACAGGAGGCTGTGTAGATTGATCTAATATATGTGCTAGAAAAATCTTGCTTAGAGCTTCTTGAGTCACTTAATGAAATCGAAATGAACTAAATCAAATCGAATGAAATCATTTTATGAGTCCCCTGTCACAACAGTCATGTAAGCAGTGATTGCATAGTATGATGATAAGATTTTGCCCTGAAATAAGATGGAATGGAATGAGTTTCAGGTCTTCCACTCACATGGTTGTATTACTTTGGGAAAGCCATTTCACCTCTCTGTGCTCTATTTGTTTTCATCTTTAAAATGGGTCTGAAGTTAGACTGTTGGAGTGTAGAACTCTCAGAGCCCTTTTTCCAACAAGAGCTTAGCTGTGTGATAAATTTATCCATTCATTACTGGACATGAATCTCAAAAGTATTCCACTGAAATGAGCCAGTAGCATTTACTTTGTGTGTGAAGGATGATACAGTCATTATTAGACACTTATTTGTTGATGACCTGATCCTTTCCTTCCCTATCTTCCAGAAGATTTAGTAATCTCTGACGGAGCTTTAATCATTTGCGCCAATGGCCTCTACTGTACCTGCAATGGCTGGCTGCCAAGGACAGTTCTTTATTCAGTGTCTGTTTCAATGCAGCGAAGCAGAATTAAAAGTTGGGAGGCTTGTTATAGCTGGCTCTAGTTGGTTGCTTCCCATACCTTGAAAAAGAGCAATAAAAGGGATGTGGTATTCCATGTTACATGAGCAAGTGGCTTCCTTCATGGCCTTGTCATGGCAGCCTAAGCTCATTTCACTGCAAATTTATGACTTCAAAAGCATTTACTGACTATGGCTGTCAAAAGAAAGACAGAGTTCAGAATATTCTTGGACTGCCAGTGAGCACATGGGAACCTTTTTCATCTGGGTATAATATGACAAGAGACTGGATGTGGAGCCGAAGGTCTGTAATCTCTGCGCTGTAGGCTGCTGAGGCAGGAGGATCAAAAACGTAATCCTATTCTGGCCAGCATAACCACTTTCTGAGACCCTGTCTCAAAAAAGGTGGAGAGAGGAAGAGACTAAGAGTATATATCTCAGTGCAAAGTCCCAAGTTCAATTCCCAGTATCATAGGTACATAGATAAATAGATAGATGAATAGATAGATAGATAGATAGATAGATAGATAGATAGATGCATACAAGCATACATGTACACATACATTTATAGACAGAGAAAAGCTAAAAGAAGTGTCAAGGACTGGAGTATCAGTGTGCTAAGCTCAGAGTTGAGCCCAAGTACCAGTATTTTGCAAGTTTAGAGACCTGGCTGGAGAAAAGGGTTTGGCCTATTTGGGAATAGAAGGTGTTCTCCCAGGCACAGACCCTGAATCATGATTGTACAGGAAACATTCCTTCAAGATGCTTCTCTTCCACTCAAGTTTCCAATGTGGCATTTTATAGATCTTTTTTTAAAAAAAAACCATCAACAGTTTCACCTTTATGCTGACAGTTAGTTTGCAAAAATAAGGTAAACAACAGTATTTACCCTATAATAGATGTAAGTAACCTCTCAACGTGGGGACCCTGGGGGCTTCATTGTATTTCATCAACTTGGCTCCTAAATAACTAAAACTCTAGTGGGAGCCCCATAGGTAAATGTATGTTTAAGACCAGAAACATGGAGTAAGAAACAGTGGGTTCTCAAAAATCAATAGCATTCCTGTACACAAACAACAAACTCACTGAGAGAGAAATTAGGGAAATCATGCCCTTCACAATAGCGTCCAATATAATGAAATACTTAGGAATCAACCTAACAAAGGAAATAAAGGATATACATTTTGAAAATCACTGTACTCTGAAAAAGGAGATTGAAGAGGATATCAGAAAATGAAATGATATCCTGTGCTCATGAATAGGAAAAAACAACATTGTGAAAATGGCCATATTTCCAAAACTATAATACGGATTTAATGCAGTCCCAATCAAAATACCATTAACATACCCCACAGAGCTAGAGAAAACATGCCTTAAATTCATCTGGAAGCAGAAGAGACCTAGAATAGCAAAGGCAATCCTGGGTAACAGAGGCAAGGCAGGAGGCATCATAATGCCTGACTTGAAACTATACTACAAAGCTACTGTGACAAAAATCAGTATGGTACTGGCAAAAAAAGACCTGAGGATCAGTGGAACAGATTATAAGATGCAGACACAACTACAAAGACACTCACCCTTGTTATCTTTGACAAAGGGACCAAACATGTTTACTGGAAGAAATACATCCTCTTTAATAAATGGTGCTAGAAAAAACTAGCTCTCTGCATACTGAATACTAAAATTAGACCCATGTCTACCACCATGCACTAAACTAAAGTCAAAATGGATCAAAAATCTAAATATTAAAACAGAAACACTAAATGTATTGGATGAAAAAGCAGTTAGAAATCTCGAAGATATAGGGGAAGACAGAAACTTCATGAACAAAACTCAAACAGCACAAGAAATACTTCAAAGAATAAACAACTGGTATCTCATATTATTAAAAAGCTTTGGCACATTAAAAGAAATCATCAACAGAGTGAAAAGACAACCCACAGAATGGGAAAAAATGTTTAGCCAACTGTTACTCAGACAAAGCACTTTTATCTAGAACATACAAAGAACTGAAAAAAAAATCAGACCCCCCCCAAATTCAAAGACCCATTCCAAAAATGAGCAGCTGAGATGAATGTATGATTCTCAGATGAAGAAATACAAATAGCAAATAAATATATGAAACAACGTTCAACGTCATTGGTCATTCAAGAGATACAAATTAAAACAACACTGAAATACCGTCTCACCCCAGTAACAATGGCTATCTTCAAGAAGTCAACCAATAACAAATGCTGTAGGGGCTGTTGGGAAAAAGGAACTCTTCTCCACTGTTGGTGGGAGTGTATATTGGTGCAACCACTGAGTGTGAAGATTTCTCAAAAAGCTAGCATTAGAGGTCCCATTCGACCAAGCTATTCCCCTTTTGGGTATTTCCCCAGAAGAATTAAAAACATCATACCACAAAGACAAATGTGCACCCATGTTTATCACAGTACAATTTGTAATAGCTAGATCTTGGAAACGACCCAAATGCTCATCAACAAATAAGTGGATATAAAAGATGTGTCTTTTTATATAATGGAGTACTACTCAGCTACAAAGAAGGATAAATTTGAGATTTTTGTAGAGAAATGTTTGCAACTTGAGACCATACGCATAAGTGAAATTAATCAGATCCACATGTGTAACCACTGTATTGTCTTCCCTATGTAAGAAGCTAAAAAAGTAAATAGGATGTAAAATGTACAATAGATATTGGGAAGTGGGAAGAAAGTATTCAAAAGGAAAGAGATACTGGGATGGGGGAAAGGAAAAAAGGAGGGTAAGAAAAGCAAAAGAATTTATATATATGCAAAATAGTTAAGATAGTCATTCTACTAATTTCTATTAATTCAGTGAAAAAACAGTTTGTGCCTCTATTGGCTGATTAAATTTTCATGCCTATATCATGTAATATGAGTAACTACTTTGATGTTAATACACAATATACTAACCTTTGTTACTGTCCTACAATCTTGTTTTGAAATTATGTGTCATTGCATTGATTGTGTTTTTTTTTTCTTTAACAAAAAAAGAAAGAAAGAAAGAAAGAAAGAAAGAAAGAAAGAAAGAAAGAAAGAAAGAAAGAAAGAAAGACTGGGCTGAGGACTCCAAAATGCAGAGGCTATTCTTCATCCTTTACTAGCTGTAAAACTTGGGCAAGTTATATAACCTTTCAAAACCTTAGTTTTTCCATCTTAAAAATAAAACTCATTCCAACTTGTCTACCTCCAAGGACTGTCCTGAGCAGTACATTATACTGAGATAGATATGGGGGATCCAGAGGGTGTGGAAAGACTTAGTCACTGGGTAAGGACTCTGTACTTCCAGCAAATTGTTTGTATTAGCAATGGTCATCATAGCAGTAGTAGAGGAAGATATTCTGGGTAATGCCCTCGTGCCCTGTTTTGTTTCCATATGCCCCCAAGTTGTTGTTCTTGAAGTTTTGAATTCAGGGGTTAATGTCTTCACGTTAAGGATTTAGGAGATCTCATATGTAGAGATTAACACCTGTAGAGATGAGAAACTTAGAATCTCGGAAATGTTCATTGGAAAGCTTATACCATAGGAGGTGTCAGATGCTGCTCAAAAATTTTGTATTATTCTGATATAGTGACGTACTTTCCTTTTGAGCACAAGCTGGTTAGAAAGGTAAAACTTTAGGAATAAGTGAATCATATTTAAAAGTATAGAAAAGTATCAGGCTAGATAATTCCAAGGTTATTGTGATCATAATATGTTTTATTGATAATGTGCCTTCAGCACGGAACCTTTTGGATACCAAACTAAATGAATAATATATATTACTAATATTTGCTAGCATATCAAGCTAATATATTGTTTTAGATTTATAAAGTATCTCTGCTTTATGATAATATGTTAGCATGAAAAAAGATTTTTAAAATGATTCCAAGGAGCTTCAAATACACGTTATAGAGTGCAGTACGAATTAGTGGTTTTATTTATCTCGCGTTGGGAGCTTTTATACATTCCAGTTATATGTCTTTGTCACAACTCTTGGGGTTTTTTTGCTTGTGGCATCAGTGAGAATAAATGAAACTTGTGGAGACTGTGAAGGCCACTGGAGAGAATTTCCCAATCTCCTAATATATCAGTATCTCTTCATGTCTGTTTCTGAGGGGGTCCAACAGCAGGTCAACATCCTTAGGTAAAGAAAGTCTTCCTCAGAGTGAGTAGCAGTCATTGAAAGTAAATTAATGAAATCCAGCATCTGCTCATCTCTTTGACAAGGAAGAATTTTTGCTGCCAACATTGAGAAACCACTAGATGTGGTCTCCATTGGAAACCAGGTTTCGACTTTCTGCCCTGGGCTGCCAAAAATATTGCAGTAGAAAATGCGAAAGTAAGTTGAACTTTGAATTATAATTTCAACGACTGTCTAGTGAAATGGATTCATGCTCTGACACTGCACCTTTGAGGTTTCGGGTTGATTCGCATAAGATAAAAATCTGTCTGCTCTGACAGTTGAAAAGGTCACAAGTACACTATATGCCTAGTGGTTTCGGTATATTCCCAAATCTTGATTGAAATGGAAGCTTGAGAAATAATTGTATTTTGTTTTTTCAAAATAATCTTTTCAAACAGAGCCATTTCTACATACTTTGGCATCAAGTTCATTGGCTTAGCCAAGTATAGATTATATTTTCACTACATTTTCCCAGTGTTTTATAACTCAGTGAGAAACTGTCATATGATTGAGGCACTTTGACTTTGGGGGCTGACTTACTATTTTTGAAAATGACAGCTAATTGTCATTACAGTCTTCCCTATATTAAAAATTGAACTGTCCCAAGTTTTAGTGCTGCACCTGACGTTCTCAAGCACATGATCTGCCTTCAGTATGAAAATATCTGCTTGATGTTTTTCCTCATGTTAATTGTTCAGGGTCTGTACCTATAAAATGTGTAGCTTTTATCAGAGACTTCTAATTAAATTGCAATCAAAACAAATTTAAGCTTTGAAAATAATCTGCTTTGAACCATAGATTGACAGACTTCTTTTAGCAAACGGTAGGCACTGTAGAAACTGGATTCCAGGCCGATCTCTTTGCTTTACATCTAGAGAAACTGTGACTTGACAGGAGGTCATATAGTTTGTCAGTGATCTGACAGTTTCTTCAGGAATGGTTTCTCAAGAAAGTTAACTAAGATCTCATGAAATGCTAAAGGAATTTTGAGAGCTACTGCAGAGTGTTATATGCAGTATGATAGAACAGTATTTTGAATGTTGAAATTTTTAAAGATGCATTGGCAGTAACCTCTCAAAACACTCCCCCTTCCCACAGACACACTTATCCCATCATTCCCACCACTGTCTGAAGCAGTTCTGCCAATCCATGTTCATGAGTGCCTTTGCATGGTGTTATTAAAAAATCATGTAAATCCTCTGCCGAGTCCAACAGAGAGGCAGGCTGGTTAGAAAATTACGGTGTGTCCTCAGCCAGGCTGTTGACCGAATCTAGCACTGCTTGACTTCTGCCTCTTCTCCAGAGTCAAAAGGAACCTGAAAACTAATGGTTTTTAATTGATTCAGGATATTGAAGCACCCGTGACAGCAGAACCGAAGGCACTTTTAATGGACTGACTTGCGGAACTGCTTCAGAAGCAGCAACAACGATGGGTTAAGTGTCCTCAAAGCAACGAGGAGCATTTTGAAGGGGATTCATAGCACTGAGTCCTTCACTGTAATATTAAAAATGTGATCATCCATTGTATATTCTGATCATACCTTGGAGAATGACTCCCAACATGCTTTGATAATTCCTTAGCTGGACTAATCTTACCCATTTTCTGCCCTCAGGCAATCTTGTTTCACTGTGCCAGGACTAAGGTGCTTTCCGGAAATAGCATTGCATCCTTTCCACGTACCAGATTTCCTGCCTGTCTGAATTATTCCTCTTATTTGAAGTCAGGGTCAGGTCACTTTCCTTGCCTGACCACCACATCCCCATGGAAAGCTTTATCTTCTCCAGTTTCTTCTTACAAGTATCATTGTCTAGCTTTTTAAAGTAGGATTGCCCCATATTATGTGATATATAGACTAGATCTGACTTCAAATAACCCTTTTCATTCTCCGCATAACTAGATATCCTGGTACTTCCTATATTTGGCCATCTAAATTATTTCATGGAAACTGTTTCTGTAACCTATTCAAAGAAAAATCCTCCTTCTACCAATGACCCTGATAAACGGATCAAAAAATATGCCCTCCCTTTCATTACCATTACTCATTTTAGGCATGTGGGATTGTCTACTAACTGATAGTGCATGGCTTCTGTTTGTCTGTTTTGTGCTACTACAACGTAATGCCTGAGTCCAAGTTATTTACCCTGAATATGGCTTACAGTTGGCTCATAGTTTTGGAGGCTTGAAAGCGTAATGTCAGGGTGCAGACATCTAGTTAGGGACTTTTTTCTCTGTCATAACATGGTGAAAGGCATCACACAGTAAAAGGCCAAACATAAGATGTCAGAAAGAGGCAAAGGAGGATGAACTCATCCATTTATAAGGAACCTCTTCCAGTAGTAACAAAGCTACTCTAGTGATAACAACATGAACTCATTCGTGAGTAGAGAGCCTGTGTAGCTTAAGCACCTCTTAAATATCCTACCTCTTAAAATTCATTAAAAAGGCACTTAAACCTCAAAATGAGGTTTATTGTTTGCTTCCATTTTTAATGGTGCCAGGGCTTGGCAGGTATTAAGTGAACATTCTACCACTGAGCTTCACTCCCAGGGTCAGGGTGAAGGCCAGCCCTCAACATGAGTGTTTTTATAACATGAATGCTTTGAGGGGGTGTCAAAACATACAACTCTCCATGGACATTCTTTGCTCATTATCTATGGAATTTCCCATAATGCTTAGCACAGTGCATAAAGCAGAGTGTGGCTGCAGTACATATTTTTCATTTGGGACTATTTCCTTAACATGAACAGATTCTCCCAAACATAGTGATCCTCATCGTGAGAGTTTGGTTATTTTATTAACCATTTATTTATATTAATAATGAACTGTGTTCATACCTGGAATTATAAATGCTTCCAAGGAGTGCGTTTATCCTGCATATATCCACAGAACAGACATAAGTAATTGTTGGTTTTCACGCACATGTGAGGCAAACTGAGATTACCTGTGCCATGTATAAGCTTTCCTTGAATTGACCCAAAACACTAGGCTCCATAAACTATAGTGTACTATCTCTCATTTCTTTGCCTTTCAGTTCAAAAGGCAGATGGCTCGAGCTGCTGGATGTTGTGGACCCACTCTTAATGTCACAGATCCTTTCTTAAAGACCCACACAGCATCAAGGCTCTCTGTTTTGCTGACCCATTTCCTGGAAAGGTGTCATGCCTTTCCAATGAGCCAAGATTCCCCAGGGGCTCCATAATGCTGGGCAGATGGCACCATGGGGCCATCTCTGTACCTAGCTGGAGGCACTAAGTAAGACACAGGGAAAGTTTGAAAAACAGGAACTTATATTTGTTGTACTGAGTTTTGCTGGCGAAAAAAGCATAACGAATTTTGATGTTTTCAAATCAAAGCATCAAGAATAAGCTCGAACTTTAAAGAGGGTTTCTGGTACACACATGCAGACATATTTGGGGGGTTCTGGATATAGCAAGAAATTGGTAATAAAGCACCAGGTCACTTAACAAAACAGGAAGGAGAAAGGCCAGTGTTGTGAATCATTATAATTGAACAAAGTACTGATGTTGCCAACTCGCTCTTCTCAAATATGAGACAGTCTTCATGGTAATCAAACTATTACTCTGATGCAGTTTGCTTATCTGGAGACCAATCTGTGATTGATGACCTGAAAATGGAGGTTGTCTTTCAATTCATTTGAAATTCAAACAGAGTTGACAACCTATAGCTACTGTGGCATATTTTTTCAAACAAAATCAGGCACCTACATTGACCTCCTACTTACATTTCTTTGAGGAGAAAAAACTCACATAAAAGCTATCAAGAAATGCATTTCACAGCAGGCAAATTAATTGGTTTTACAGTATTTGAATGGAGGGTTTGTCAAATAAAACATGTCATGACAGTTAACAGTGTCATTTAGAGCCAGAAAATTATTGGCTTATTTGTTGTTGGATAAAAGGAAGGCAAACATTTTGTATTAGGAAGTTCTAATGTGTTTAAAATCCTCATTAGGGATTAATGGACATGCTTGCTTAGCATAGCGCCTCATTAATCTGAGGCTAAACAGTTACTTCTGTGTTTCAATCTCAGTGTTGTTTCTTAACATTTTTTTAACTTCTCTTTAATTAGGTCTTGCGTTTGAGTTTGGTCTCTACACCATTGGAGATGTAGAATTAATTAATGGGATTTATAAATCTAATGGAAGTGAGTTATTCTTAGCTATCGTTTCATTTTAGTGAGCAGTAAAACCACATGTAAGTGGGCCCAGATCTAAGAGATTTCAGAAGTGCAGGGGGAAAAATGTGAGCTTCCCTGAATATATTTAGCAATGTCACTTGGAATTAATAGATAAAAGCGTTTTAATTAGAGTTATAAATAATAGGGAAGTTGGCGAGGATTCAGTTCCCATGCACGTGGCTCGTTCTTCAGGATCATCACTGTCAAAGAAGAGCAACTGTAACTCTGTTTCTGCGGAACTGCGGTGTCATCCGCTAGCAATTAAGACAATCTTAAGTGCAAGGTTTGAGAGTCAGTAAGGCGCCAAGTTCGTTCGAGGTTATTCTGAAAGTAGAGCCGCTTTCAATCAAGTGCATTCTGTTGTCACATATTTATTGAGGGCATGTGTTGGTATCATTTATAAGTGCATTCAGCTTATGTTTTTTAAGGGAAATTTAGCTAAAGGAAAATCAAACCAAAATTATGGTTTCTTATTTTAAAAGTCATTCAAATCATTAGCTGTGTATCTAGAAAAGTAGTTATTTCTTTAGGGTGAAGCCCTAATGAAAGTCAAAGGAAGATCTTTATTTTCTACAAGATCTATGAAAAATGATAGGTAAATGCATGCCTGTAATTCCAGTACTTGGGAGGCTGAGGCAGGAGGATCACTGCATGTTCAAGGCCAGCCTGAGCTACAAAGTGAATTTATGGCCAACTTGAACTGCATAGTGAAACCCTGTCTCAAAAAGACAATAAAAACAAAGACTTTATAGCATGCCTGTGGCAGTGTCTTCAGAAACTCCCAGAAAGATTTAAACACTTGGTTCCCTGTTGCTGTTTTTGTTTTGTTTTGTCTTGTTTTAGTGAAGGAGTCTTGTGTGTCTCTAGAGGCACAAATGCTTGTGATTAAAAAGGGCTCTTCTTTAATCATTTGGGACTCCTGCCAATGTCCTATGGGAGCACTCTTCATTCAGAGGATATCAGTTAATGGGGGTCTCCGTGCTCCGTTAGAGACAAGACTTGAATTCATTTCACCCCTGTGGAGAACCTCATACCTGCTGGCCATATTTGACCATGAGCTTAAATTCATCTAGCCTTATGATGAATATTACAGGAATCACCACATAGAGTCCCAGAAGATCATGAATCCAACACCTAGTCTCTTTGCTTATCCCACTCAGAATGAATCCGTTTATAAAGTACAGCACTTGGAGAACTGTGAACTGTGCTTAATTAGCTAATCAGTGGCGGGAGGCACAGGAGCTAATAGTGAGGAGCAGAGTATCACTTCTGGCTAAGTCATCAGAGCTCTTTGACTTTTAATTCCCTTCCTTCCCCCTCTTCCTTCTTTTAGCTCCATATGCTGGTATGTGTAGCATCTCCTGTGATTTACACGTGGCCAGATACTCCTATTACACTTCTCTAGCAAACTCATGCTTCATGTTCCTTTTTGCCAAGAAACAATTTCCCACCTTTCCTTTCTCTTGTTTCTGATAACGGAACAGCATTCTCGGCTGATGACCCTACCACATCCTTCCCGGAGAAAAATAGATAAAATCAGACAAGTACCACCTCATCTTCTCATCCTTAATCTCTCTAGCCCCACCGCTTATCTACCTGGGTACTCTGCCTTCCACCCTGATACAATGAAAGTAGTGTCTACAAGTCATGCTGCCATTTCAGACCGACCTCTCCAGTTCGGTCTTGACCTGTTCTCTCCTTCTCAAGGACATTGCTTTTACAATTATCCACTTTATCCTTTGCACCGAGTCATGTCCATCAGTGTATAAACATGCCTTTATACCCTCCTCTCCCTCTTAAAGAAAAAAAAAACAAAGCAAAGCAAGAAAACCTTGACTTCCTACTTCACAACATCTTATCTTCTCACTTCTCCACTCCTTTCACAGTAGGAACTGTTTATTCACTCTCTCCCTCTCTGCTACCCCAATACTAAGTCAATTTTGCATCACAAAAGATGAGCCCATATATCCAGCTGCACAAGGCGAAGGTATTGTGATTCTTGGCAAAATAGGAAATACAAGAACAACGTTGTGGGTATGTGTGCATGTCTGTTCCTGTTTAATCTGACATATGTTTGCTCACTGTACTATATTTTGAAGAAACTCCTCTATTCTGAGATTATGACCTTTGTAAGCTTTGAATATTTTATTACCCTTTAATTTATAAAAGAGCAGTGATGATGGTTTTTTTGTTTCATTTTGTTGATAAAATAATAATAGGTAATCTTTAAGTATTCCCTATCATGGTTTCACCCTTATCTGTGCTATAAAACACTGATGAATTGTAACAGATTCCCATGCTTTATACTCTATAGGCTGGAGAGTGAGAAAATGAATTCTCTCAAATCACACAGCTAATTACTAGTAGATCTTGGACCTGGACCTGCTATTTCCTGACACTGCGTTGTTCTTTTCACTAGTTTATTGGATACTTTATCTACAAGTCAGATTTCTGCTTTCCAGCGTTTTAGTTGCTCTATGCTGTACAATGTTGCAGTGATCATTAGAGAGATAAGGACCCCATGACAACTCCAAAAACTCTGACATTTATTCTTTAATTGAAAGAATTTAAAAGTGAACTTGCTTCCTGTTATACCTTTCCTGTATATTTAGATCATGTGTTCTGCAATTGACTTACTCCAATTTGTGCGTCTCCCCTATTGCTATTCCTTTACTATGAGAAATTATAGGGCTGCGTGCCATGTAGCTGTTAATGTTAGCAAAAATGCGGTCAGGAGGGATTTGGGTGAATCCAGATTGCAGTGTAAATGGTCCTTGGCTGCAGTGCCAGGGCTGGGAGCAGACAGCAGTGGGCATTCTGTGGGCTCTGAAGAGTCAGATGACACCCAGGAATTCCAGCTGGAAGAAGTCCTGGGCAAAAGCTCTGTGTGTTTTAGTGCAGGCCCCAGGAGCAGACAGAAGATCAAAAAGAGCACAGGAAAGAAGGAGCAAGCATGCTGGGGCGGACAGAGTAAGGGAGGCTGTGAAAGAGCAGGAAGACCAGACAGCTACAATCTGAGCCTGGAATGAAGGACTGGAGGCTAAAGGCCTGGAGAATACACATGGAGAGGGCCTGGCCAGAGGCGACAATGCAGCTGAGACACAAGGATGAGCTCTGGGAGCAGCAGCAGCCAGAATGACCTCACCGACCAGCCCAAGTGACAAGAGCCAGGGCATCTTTGCGATCTTGCAGTTCAGAACACCAAGTGCTTCCGTGGGGATTCTTGATTTCTTGTAACAGTATTCCTCTATGTGTACCCTGTTTTTCTCTAAGTCTATAGCACACTTGCACTTGTGCATGCGCCCACACACACACACACCCTCCCGATCATAGCTCACTCTTCTATAGAAACTAGCTATTAGACCAAATAAATGAACAGTGAGCTAATAGCTATTCAGAACTCACCGAATTAAGTACTCTTCACTTGAAATTCCATCTGCCATTAGGTACTCTCGGCTGATGATGGGCCTTTCTGCATACGCATTCCGCAGTTTCCCATACCTAATGTAATCAGTGAAGAGATGTCCCCATAATGAAGCATGTCATCTGCCCACCGCTCCCCCACCCCGCCCGCCCTCACCCCCCTACTCTGTTGACATACCCCTCAAGCCCATCTCTAGCCTCCTTTGTCACCTTCAATGAGTGCCAGCAGGTGGAGCAGCAGCCTGAAACTGTATGCACTGGGCCCCTGAAGTGGACTTCATAATTAGTGACATTCATAGGATGTTACAGGGTTCAGTTTACAAGGCTACCAAACTATCTCCTCAGTGGGACCTAGGCTTAGGATGCTGCCACCTTTCTAAGGGTCTTGGAGGAGATGAAGAGGAGCCAGTGGAGATTTAACATGCACTTATTGCCGGGCTGAGGTACTACTCTGTTATACCTTGTTTCATTTCAGTCTCACAAGAATCCCAGAGGTAGTTTTGTTTTGTTTTGTTTTGTTTTGTTTTTATTGCTTTTATGTAGACAGGGAAACAGCCACAGACAAGATCAAGTAGTTTGCCCAAGGTCACAAAGCCAGTTAGTTTCAGGGCTGAGATTTGAATCCAAGTCTTTTGAGCTTCAAAGATGACTTCCCCTAAATTCTCCAGAAAAGATTATCACATTTAATTGTTCAATACAAAGTCTCCTTGCTGTCTCTTCTTTTTTGGTTTTATTTCCAAGTATGATTCTACATAGGGGATCATCTTCTGTGCTTGATTTAAAATATTATGTGTTGACACATTTTGAGCCCCATACCCCACTTTTCATTCTGTCTTAGAGAGAGAGAGAGGTGTAGATTTGCTTCATTTGCATGAGGTATTTTAATCATGTGACTTTCTTAAAAATTGACCGGAAGAAGTATTTGAAAGTAAATACCAAGTCTTTTGGACACTCAAGACTTTTGCTGCATTAAAATGAAATAGGAAGATAAAATGGCTTGGTGGCATCATGTAAATGTTATGAATCATTTTTTATTAAAGTTCTGTTATCTGGGGAGTTCTGTTTACAGCTTATGTAATATTAACTGTTCTCGTTTCATCACAGGCTCATGAATACAAACTAGGATAGGGACAGGTTCTGGTGAAGCAGGAAGCGAGGGACAGACAGAATGTGAACCGAGTTTGCAGTTTCCCGAATTCAGTGTGGAAAACTGGAACTCCTTGAAATGGGAGATGAGGGGATCCCAGAGGCACACAGATGAGAACCTCAGAGGCTGTTGTTTCCTTTTTGTAAATGACCAGTAATAGGGATTAAAATTTCAAAAAGTCTGAATACTCATGTATTAGCGCAATGAGTAATGTTTTCATCTTATTGGTAATTATGCCAGGGAGCACAGTGTGCCATGGGTCAATCATGGGGATAAATGTGATGATTTGTTAATGAAAATACAGAGTTAGTGTGGAGGCTGTGATCTGTACCAGTGGTGGATATTGTTTAACTGGGCTCCATTACTAAAATTGCAACTCAACTCGCAGTTTTTAAGTTTTAATTTGAGAAAGTGTTGTCATGAGGAAAATACTTAGATTCATGTGCTCTAGTTGCCAGGTATAGCAGGACAACCTCAGGATGACTTTAGGAAAAAAAAAGGTGTCTACTTTTTCCTTGTATTCCCTCAGGAAAAATCTACTCAGAGGCATGCGTCCGACTTCCCGGGGCTAGCCATGTAACACTCATTATTCTTTTAAAGTTTTATATTAATTTCCATGTTTTCTACTTACTAGTGGTAGCTGCTATTTATGTCTCTTAATGCCACAATCAGAGTATTTTTGATACGTTGTATTACCCTAATCGCCAAGAAGTGTGCTCCAAACTGATTAATTCCAGAATGATTAAAACATCCTATGCAATCCATCTATTGTTGCTGCAGTTAATTGAATATTTGATGATTTAAAGGTACCCTGATTATTTCCTAAGATATGTATTTATCACCAGCCAGACGATCTGTGCATGGTCTCCCCGTGCTACGTGGGGTGACAGCCCACACCACCAGATGCAGAGAGGGTAGGCACTTGTCAGAGCACTCAGGCAACTCTCCACCTGCCTGAGGTGTGCCTCTCTTCACTGGTCCTCAGAGGACCACAACCCTGCCCAGCACAAGAGGGTCCTATGGGGCCAGGAGGGAGCACACAGCCTCCCCTGTGCATCGTCATGCAGCCTGCTCTCTGCCCTAGGAGGAGGGGTGGAGAGGGGGAACGTGAAAGGACTCTGCAGCTCTGAGTGGCTAACTTGTGCTTTGTGGGCTATCTGAATACTCAAGAGTGGATTTAAAGGGAGTCTCGAAAAGGTGGCTCTGGAATGAAGCGGCAAGCTTGGCAACTCCACGGGCCGCAGTTCTAATCCCAGTGCCATCACTAGTTCTCCTCCTCAGTCTCTGTCACACCTGTGTGAGTGGCTCCTCCAGAATTCCCCGGAGAGATGTGTGTGTCGGGTGAGGGGTGCCTGAGGGAAAAAGAGCCAGCACAAGAGGACACAGTCCAGCCCAGCCTTAGTGCAGTTTCCTTCGAGTGTACAGAGTGATCCCCGGTGCAGCGCCGCAGGGGGCTCAAAAACTCAAGTGGTCCCAGGTGGCCCCAGCACTTGTCAGCCATGTCGAATCTATGGCTTCTCACTCCCATGTGGAGTAAGGACTACAGTGGGGACCTCAGCGACTGGGAGCTTCTGTCAGACGTGGCTCTGTCCATGAACCCGGTAGGTACCCTTTCTCTAGCAGCTAAATGAGATCTCCTGCTTGGTATTGTCTGTTTCCTCTGTAACTGTTGTCTTTCCCACTGGCATGGAGCCTGGAAGGCAGAAGTGGTGTTGTCTTCTCTTCGGGTCTTTAAATCCTCCCCCGTGGCACCACCCTGAGCACAGTGTGAGCTCAATCAGGATTTGTTGTCTAAAGAAGCAAATGGGAGAACTGATGAATAGGCGGAGTGGGAATGAATAGGATTCTGTTACCCTTGTCAGACTACCTTACAATGTATGTCCCAGTGGGTCCCTAATTATTTGTTTTCCTGTCCCATCTAGACAGTTAACTCTGAGAGAAAGAGGCCAAGTCGCACTGTTCGTTATTTATCTTACCCCCCCACACACTCCCCAGCACCCAGCACTGTTCTAAGCATGTAGGAAATAAACGTCGGCTGGTTAATGTTACTCCGTTGGAATTGTCTTATGGAGAAACCAGCTGTGGGCTGGGTTAGATGAATTTGCAGAGGTAGTCACTTCAAAAAAAAAAAGACAAATATCTGAATGCTAGATGCGAATGCAGATTGACTTGACTGAACTTTTCTGTAGTGTTCCTCTCGATCCAGAGTGTTACTGACTGTGCTCGCTCGTTGTTTTTGGATTTGCTGCAAAGCTCCAGAGCCCACGATTCTTTCTCTTTTGACAGCATTTCCTCCATAAAGAAATGGGCATTTGTAATTCCAGGGGTACAGATGATATTTTCAGTTGACAACAGTCAGCTTGTAGCTTGCACAGGCAAAAAGCCTGGACTTTTAATAACAAAAGTAAGGAAAATCACAGCACGAGGGATAATAACTGTCTCGGTGTATTGTGTTTTGTAAGTTTCATAGCACAGTCCTTTTACTTATTTCATTTGATGCTCACAGAAACCCTGTAATATTTAACAAAGATGAGTATTACCATTATTTTATTTATACTACAGTTGGGAAAACAGAACTCAGAGAAGTAAAGTCCTATTTCCAATGGGTAGTGACCAAACATCCACCTAACTTTTGACTCATAACCAAGTGCTCTTGCTGTGTGTATATATTGGTGATATATTTTCCTCTTTGTTTCAAAATTAACATTGATTCATAGACACAAAGACAACAAAGACCTTTGTGTGATACTGGTCCAGCAAAGCACATTTAGCTTTGGCAGCGTTCACCAATGATATTGAAGATTAAAGATTCTGAAACAATCCTTTTGACCTTTGTGCTTCGGGAAGGTGTTAGTGGGAAGTTCGAGAATTTTCTTGACAGTCACTGGAGCATTCAGCAATGGGATTTTATTTACTGTTAAGAATGACCAGATTGCCGGGTGTGGTGGCTCACACCTATAATCCTAGCTCTTGGGAGGCTGAGACAGGAGAATCATTGTGAGTCCGAGACCAGCGTGGGCTACAAAGTGAGCTCAAGTCCAGTCTGGATGGCCTAGTGAGACCCTGTCTCAAAAAAAACAACAACAACAAAAAAGAATGACCAAATGAGCTTTATAATCTGATAATATGCTAGCTTAGCATTTCCCTAGGTGTATTCTTTCTCTGAACACACATTCTACGGAATAGCAATATTCATTAACTGGAAATTCTACATAAAAGTTGAAAATTCAGAATTGCAAGGATCAAGTGAGTTAGGGATGTGCACCATTAAAAAAGAAATCATCTCATCTTGTTTGATTTGCATCACGGGTCCTTGAGAGGGGGACAAGGATGGCAGCATCTCCACACTTATTTATGCACAGAATATTTTATTTTACAGAACTGGTGTCCAGGAAATAGGCTTTGCCCTTGTAACGCTTACCAGTTACACTGATGTGTAACTGTGATTCCTCGCATGTCAGCCTCTTCCTGTAGAGCATGCATACTCCATTAGGAGGAGACTAAGTCTTGTTTTTGCTTTCTGTGGTATATTTACCTAGCATCAACCTGTTGCTTAGTCCTAGGCCTTCAAAAATATTTCATAAGTGAAAGTCTGAATTAACTGTGCTAGGCTGTCACCTGTGGATTCTTTTTCTGAAACCTAGAATTTAAGGTTCTTTACAATGTGCCAACTTTTTGATCCAAATAGCTGGTGTTATAGTAGTAGTATTATTAGAAGGATGATTATATAATTTGAGCCAAATTGGGGCATTTTGAGTATGAATGGGGATGACGTCAGTAATTACACTAGGACAACAAGGGTAAAAGGAACGGCACTGGGCAATCCAGTATGGCTAGCCCCAAGTTATTAGTGACTGTCTCTGCCTGCCTCCTCTCATAGAGAGTTTATGCTCCCTGGAGCAGGGATCCTTGCATGTAGGAGATACTTAATAAACACTGCTTGAAATTAATGTATTTACTGTATAACTTTAATACTAACTGAAAATTTGCAGCATTTTTATTTCTTTTAAGATTGAGGAAACCCTTAGTCTATTTCCCATTTCCTTAAATGTATTTGAGCTCATAGTGCCATCTCGGGGTAACATACTTCCTTTGCAAAGGCCTGGGGCATATGGAAGCGGTAGCGATGCTATCTCCAGGCTGTTCTAAGTTAGCTAACGGGAGATACCCACTGTTCTCCTTATCAGAACAGGGGTGGAGACTGGAAGTGACCAGGCTTGGAGAGGGTGAAGGTATAGAGGGGAACATTAGTATTGTCTAGGGTATGCTCATAACATGCTCGAGGAGGTGGGGATTAGCAGACACCTCTCCAGGGGGCTGTCCCAATCCTGAGTCCTTAATCTTCCCATCTTATAGCTGGCATCTTATTTTGGTACTTGGATTGCTGCTTTTACCAATTACACAGCTCCTGCAGAACAGGGCCCTTTTGCTTGACATAGAGTAGCTCTCCAATCCTTTTCCACAAGTGACTTGAATTCGGATTGATTAGCAAGGTGTCCACATTGAGAAATATAATTCATGAGATTCTCTTGCTGTATGTCTGAGATTCTAAGTGCCAAGGCAAGCATGAGATTCACACAGTTGTTTAGCTTTCCTGTTTTAGATTTAAAAAAAAAAGTTTTCAAAGGTCTTGCTATGCAGCCAAGGCTGGCTTGAACTCAAGATGTAGTCTAGGCAGGAGTTGAACATGTGATCTTTTTGCCTCAGCTTCTCAAGTGCTGGAACTACAGGCATGTGCTAACATGCCTGGCTTAAATTTAAAAAAAAGAAAAATTAGGCATTGGGTTGAACTCTCAACTTCAAAGAGGTTTCAATTCAATCATAGAAGTGTTTTATATGAGGTCTCATCTTTAAAGCCTATGTTGTACTAAACCATTAGAGGGTCAAAGAGGACCAAAGGATCACGGGATCAAGCTCCTTCTGGATAGATGAGCAAACACAAAACCAGCAGGATAGGAGATGGCTTGGTGTCTGACAGCAAATCAGTGATGGAATAAAGGAGTCGTTTTCTTTCGCACCTTGAGCTATGACTTTCCTGTTCCACTGAAGTAAAACAAAACTGACCGGTTGCAAATACTGTTTAATTCTCAATAGGCAAAAAAAAAAAAACTGAAAGTTACATTTTTTAAGCTTTATATAATTTGTTCTATGGAGTAAACTATTATACAATGAGCTTCCCTGAGAATAACTAGATTTTGCTGAATTGTTTTCTATTTTAGGTAAGCCTTCCCAGTGATCCAAGCTGCGTTGAAGAAATCTTGCGGGTGAGTTTAAACTTTTATTTCTGTGCCTTTTAATAATGCAGTGATCTAGCTGCTTAAGCTATTTGAAATGATTACTGTTCCCTTTCAAGGAGCGTCATGACAAGGCATCCTGGTGTCCCACTTTGTACTCTTCTGCTTATGCCACATGTCTCATTTCACATCTGTTCCCTCTCCATTTTCTAGTGTCACCAAGTTTCTGTCCATTTCTATGTCCTTCTGTGTCTTCTTTTTGACTTCTAGAAAGAGACTCACCACCTTCTTCAGGAGACTTTCCCTGCTCAAGCACCATACCCTAACTTGATCTTCCTACTTTTGGGCATTTCAAAAGAACTTTACTTCTGCTCTTATCATGCTGTTGATAGAATGTGGTTACAGAAACCGTGGCCTCTAGTGAGGGGATGAGACGGCAGAGATGGGCTGTGGAAGAGACCTGCAACTAGTAACCTGTTGAAAATATTACTCATTGGGGTGAATTTATGTGTGAGAGTGGTGTGGAAGAAGAGCAAAGTGGGAAAAGAGATGACACTAACTTTCCCTGCAGTAAACAAACCAAACAAAAAAAAAACAAAGTCACACCAGAAAAGTCTACCTACCTACTGTCTCTGGATATCAGCGTTGTAAGACAAAGTAGTATGTCAAACATACAAGACACAGAAGTGAGTTCCTGCCCCAGCTTACCACTTGTCACTTCTTGTCACTTCTGTGACTTTTGGGGGCAAAGGTGGGTGCAGAGGAGAATAAGAATCAAGCTGTGTTGGGGACACATACCTACTCACTAATAGGAATGTAAATTTCATGGACTGTGAACATATACTAATAAAATCAAATTTTAAAACAAAAACAACCTATGCTGCGGAACATTCAGCCACCCCCTTTTTACTTAGCATTCACTCTCTCTCTCCTCAGACCTCCCTGACAGGCAAAGGCTTTTTTGCAACCCAGGGTTGGACAGAAGTCCTGTAGAAAAAAATAACCTGCAAAAAGCAATAGGGGCTGGGGAGTTAGCTCAGTGACTTAAGTGCCTGCCTGGCAAGCGTGAGGTTGTGAGTTCAATCCCCAGTACCAAAAAAAAAAAAAACCTACAAAAAAGTCCTGTGAAATGCAGCCAAAATAGCAAAGGAGTAGGGAAGAGCAGAAAGCCATTGCTCTCAGGCCAGCCTGCCACCTGATGTCACTTCATGTGGATGTCCTGGTACCTGATTCAGCTCAAGAACATCACTAGTGACTATTAAAGAAATGGCTCATACAACTCTGATCACAGATGAGCCTATGAATTTAGGGATATTCTTGTCGTTTTGTAAAATAAGACAGGACCCCAACAATACCTCAGTCCCTGGGGCTATGGGAGCCACACAGAGACAAGGCAGCCATTATGAAGTCCATCAGCATGATGCATCCTGGGAATTTAGCCACCATCTCCTTCCCATTGGGTGGACAGAGAACATCTGCTTCCTCGTTGTTTGCTTGTCAGTCACCTTCCTCTGACTCTAGTCTTGGCAGTAAACTTATTTTTTCCCTCCCTTTCTCACCTGAGTTACAGCATAAATGAAGTCAGTCAGGTCTTCAGCTTAATTCTCAAAGGAATACTGGACCTATGTGAAATCCCTGTCTAACTTGTTACACTAGAATCCTCTACTGAGGAGCAGCCCAGCCCCAGTGCTTAGGTGGTTCACACAGAGGCTAAGTGAGCGGAGTAGGGTGAACACCTGTCAGGGACAAACAGCTCCAGTCTCTGGAGGAACCACTTAGAGAAATAACAGAATTGCATTCAAATGTGGAAAGAAAAGCGAGTTACATTGATAAGCTCATAAAAGATAGCACCCTTTGAGAAAGTAATAAAAGTCTTGTTGTTCTTGAAACTCCAGGGAAACCTATGTGGCTGCTTGTATTTATTTTTCTGAAGGGCTTTAGATCATACGGAATTCTTTTGTTTTCCCAACAACGCTATTAATGAATGTTAATGAATGTCCCTTTATTGAAGAACGGAATGTTTCACTTCCCATACTTAGAATAAAAATTAGCTCTCTGAAGTCTAGGCCCCAAATTTTATGACTAATTCTTAAAATTTTATGGACCACATTATGTGTCACAACAGTGCGCTTGCTTAACTTTTTTAAATCACACATTCACATTCTAGATGGTTTGAAGGCTTTGGAAACCTGTGGACCATTCCATATGAAGAAGGGTCATTGCCCTGTTCGCCATCTACCTCCTTCTTACAGGAAGTGCCTTTTCTCTTTTTTTCTACCTCCCCTTGATCCCTGCAGTACTTTGCAAAGTAAGCTGAGTCAACAGCAAAGTCTACTTTCTTCTCTAAAGCCAAGATACAGAAGGGGTACCTGCCCAGATGCAAAGGAGGAGGAGGAGGAGGAAGAGGAAGAGCAGGATGAACAGGAGGAGGGGGCAGCAGGGAGGAAAGGAGGAGGAGGAGGAAGAGAAGGAAGAGGAAAAGGAACAGGAGAAAGAGGAGATGGAACAAGGGGAGGAGCAGCAGGAGGAGGAGGAGGAGGGGGAGGAGGGGTAGATAGAGAGGGAGGTGGAAAAGGAACTGGAGGAAGAGGAGATGCAAGAGGAGAAGGAGGAGCAGAAGGAGAAGGAAGAGTAGGAACAACAAAAGGAGGAGGAAGGGTTGGCTGCTAGCTGCTCTAGATTTCCCCTCACTTCCCAGTCCCTTCATGTTCCTCTCAAGAGCAGGGCTACTTACTCCCTGCGCTACCTCACTGCCACCTCCCGTGAGGAAACCTTTAAGCTTCACATATTATTTGTGTTTGTCCATGCAAATCTTTGTCTGTTTAGTCTCCCAACTTCCCCACTCCCTCAGTCCCCCTGACCCCCTTTACAGCCTGGCAAAGGAACGCATGCAAACCCACTTCATCCTACACCGCAACAGACTTCTTTTATTAACCAAGCGCAGCACAACTGGCCTCCCCCACTCACTGTCCCTCGGTGCCCCAGGCAGTGGAAATACTTTTACCTCATGCATTTTAGCTTGGCCCCTTTGTCAAAATGTGGTTCAAATTCAAACCAGTCGGCTTGCTTTGAAAGGCCCTCTCACCATTTCTCAGATCAAGACTCCTGCTTCGCTTTCTTAGCCCTCCTGGTTCTCATGCTGAAGTCTACCTTGTCTGATTTCCCAGCGCCTTTCTTCTTGTCCCTATGCCTTTATGGATACAATCCCACTACAAGCTAACTCATCTTCATAGGTCGACCTGAGTCTTTATGCCTAGTGACTGCTGTTCAGAGCACTTTTATTTTGATCATAGGAAACAAGGTAGTCCCTTGTAAGTTCAGGAAACCAAGGCCCAGAGAGCCAAAATAACCTGTAACCAAGCCTAAGGCCAGCATGTGGCAGAAGTAGAATAGAACATGGCTTTTGTTTTCTAAATCTTATGCACTTGGCATACTGTGCAACAGTCAGCCACCGTACTACAAGCCAAACATTGAAAATGTCTTGATTTAAAAAAAAATGCTTTGGACAGAGACTAACATTTCTAGAAACTTTAAGAACACTAGCATCACCAGGTGTGGTGGTGTGTGCCTATAATCCCAGCACTCGAGAGGCCAAGGCAAAAGGGTCCCTAAGAGGTTGACAGCTGCCTGAGTTACAAAGTGAGTTCAAGATCACTCTGAACTACATTAAAGACCTGTCTGACAAAGACAACAACAAAAACTAAACAAACAAACAAACAAACACTAGCAGACCACGATAACTTGAGTAGCTTCTGGCAGTCATTACGTTCTTCTTGCCATTCTTTAATATTTCCAACTATCACACGAAGTAATAATAAAGATAGCAGTAGCAAATTTACTACTAAAAATAAAAAATAATAGTAATACGCCATCTACTGTCTCCCAGGCCCAGTCCCTGAGTACATATGCCTTTGAATCTTTACAACAACCATCAAAGATTGTATGGTTGGTCATATACTGCAGCCTGGGAAGGGGTGATACCCAGAGGGGTGAAGCTGTCTGCCCTAGGTCCCAGACCCCCAGGTCTCTGAGAGCTGTCGTGCTATACATTTCTTTTGCTCCTCTGAGCTTGCCTGAATCCATGTTCATGTAATGGGCTTCAGGCCACTCTGTGATTATTATCACACTGGCATGAACCAATAATTCATTTCCACTGCTGATGTTTCCTCAATTTGTACAAATTCAGTTATGCCACAATAATTTCAAGTGGTTTTCCCAACAAACCAGTGTTCACCGACATATGATATCTTTCCACCACACTGACCCCCAACAAAACAAGCTGCATAATTCGGATATCTTTGCTCCTTGTCAAGCATATTGTGGCTTATTATAAATTTTACAAATCAGAAATGTAAAAAGCAGCAATCTGCAAGGTGCAGCCCAGCTCATGTCGTTGCTTCTGTCAGCGTGATATTTACTCTTCAGAGTCACACTACTCTCCAGTGCAAACAGAAATGAAAAATAATAATAGCTCCAGCCCCAGTGATGGCATTTTGTGGCTACAATTCATTTATCATATGTGTGATTTCTAGGTTGCTCATATTGTTATAATATGGGCACCACCAGCAGCTTCTCTGCGGAGTTCCACTGGGCTTTATGGGTCCTGGAGTCATCATTTCTGAGAGAGTTAAGCCAAGGAGTGTAGCATGCCATTAGCTAAGGATGGATGTTTGGAGATTATTTATTCTGCCTTAGTATGATTTATTTGTTTCTAGCAATAATTCACTTAAAATGTCAACAAACTCTCAATTAAAACCTTTCTAGAGTCAAACATGCAGATAGCATGCTTCTCTTAGATTTGATGCTGAACAGATTGGGTTTCCTAGCAAAGTACCTTCTTTAGTTGATAATTTCATAGGCAAACATCTGTAAGGGTAATTCGCTGTTTATGAGGGATGCTGAATTTGCTAGCTAGAATTTAGAAACTTGATTCGATAAACTGTATATTATGATTTCTCTCTGCCATATGGATCCAGTTGGTAAACACCTACATGGGCACCTCTTTTTGATTACAGTGTGATCTGTGTTTATAGCGTTCTAAATTATGGCAATTCTATTTATTAGGTTGGATTTTAATTTACAGTTGTAGCATGGCAGAAATTTACCAAATAATTACATGACAACCATGTACGATGCTTGCTATTTTCTTTTACTTTTAATGGGGAAACAAATGAAAAAGCCTGTCTTACCAGAGAAAAAATGCATCAGGGAACAAAATTGGTCAGATAATTATGTCTGAAAAGAAATTTGATTATATTATCATAACTATGCAGCATAATCAAGCACCTTTCAGTGGAATCTCTTTTTTAAATTTAACCAATCATTAGGCAATTGATTTTATATCCTGTCAAATTAATGTATAAATAATGTTCAAATTGGAATCATGTAAACGATTTTCTATATAACTGCCTTAAAAACTAATCCTTCTGGAATGTTTCTAAAAGCGCCTGTCTCATTCTGGTATGGACTTTTAAAATTACCATTTCTTGCAATAGTAATACAGTGTATCTTCAAAGAAAGACAACAATTCCTCAATATAATTTAGACTGTAATTAATGTTAACATTGATGGAGTCAAATAAATGAACTAATAATTGTACCCTCTGCTAATCTGATGACTAGCTCTTGTCTAATGACACTGAGAAATATGTAAATTTGTCAGCAGGTGAAAATGTCCTTGACTGGGTAAATTATGTGGAGTATTAACTTTTCTGAAGCTCATTCAAAGCACTAATGGACTTAATACATAGCATGCATATATGAGGTGAGCTATTCATGAAACCAAATTAGCCCATGAGAGATATTACCCATTATTTGCCTCCCAGTAATCATTTCCCCTTTTCTCAAGCACAAACCAATCCAGAAAAAAAAGATGCTAAATTTAATTATAACAACTATTATGTGAACTATGTAGGTAAGCTATCCAGTGTGCTTCCAAATGTACTTAGAGCTTGTCAAGCAGTTTAAATATTTTCATGTGGAATCCCGGGGTTTGCAGCTAGCATATGAGGTGAATTTTAAATGATTCTACAGACGTCACTGGGAAAGAGGGTAATGTGAGTAATGAGGTGACTGGCCCAGTGAATCATGGGAACCTGTCAAAGATGGAGAGATGTCAGGGAAGAGATGATGTCAAATACCAGTAACTTAGCAAACTAGCATTTAGCTGCCTAGGGAGTGAACAAGTGTAGCCCCTTTAAAATAGCTGAGTAGATATATGAGTCTCTATATATCTTAGGTATGCTATAAAAATAAGTCTGTTTTCTGTCAGCCTGCTCCTTTTTGTGAATATGGTGATTTATTATTTTCTATTGAATTGAATGAAAGCAGGTGAGAATTTAAGCCATGTGTAGAATTTACACCTGCTTTCTGTATCTTGGGTGTACAGAGAGGGTAATGAAACAATGCATTGGTTTGCCAAAAAGCATTCTAGGCTTATCTGAAAGAAGTAATAGCTTCCAACTGTTGTTTGAGAACCAGATTTTTTCTCTTGGCTGTGCTAGTGGGATTGGGTTGAGGGGAAAGAAGTAATACAAAAAGAAGTGAGCACTCCATTGGCATCTCTGTAAAGATACTACCAGTGTCTCTGCACAGCACACTGGGAAAGCAGCCTCTCATTCACTTTGGTAGGCACCTTCCAGTTTTTAAATGACAGAAGAAAAGAACAAAACAAGTCTTGTTTCTTTTCTTGTATGTCACTAAGGCATTAAGGCCCAGGAAAAAATTAAGTTTACCTCCATAATTGATCTAATCAGAAGACATCCATAGACATAAGCCACAATTTAGCCTGTGAAGATCAAACAGGGAAGAAGCCAAGAGATGATTCTTATACTCATGAATCTGGACACAGATATACTGGTTTTCAGGGTAAAATGTAAAAAAAAAATATTGGTATAATAGGAATGGATGCAAAGGTTGGAGATGGAAGCTTCCATAGGTCAAGTTTAAGACATATTTTGAGAGGTGGGGAAGGCAGGATTACATAAGAAGTTATGTAGATAATTCATATTTTTGGAAAGCAGTTAGTTGGTGAGGCAAGAAGAGTTAGACACTACCTTGCAAGCATCCTGCAGGGCCACTGTTAATTGATAAAAAAAGAAAAAAAGGAAAAATGCACTCACTCAGCTACACACTGCTGTGCTCTGATGAGAATTTCAATGGGACTAGAGCTTAGCCACTGCCCCAAGTGATCCTGGGAGAACTGTTTCTTGTTGCTCAAAAATTAGTAATTCTTTTAAAAAGAATCTCCAGAATATCTATTCAGAGAACCTATAAACACAGACACATGCATAGGCAAGCATGCACACATACACGCACAAACAGCCTAGGAAAAAAGGTACCAGAAAAGTGCTTGTGAAACAAACTGAAGCAGTGCCCAACATGGTTGCATGAATTAGTTAAAACTTTAAGTGATTGTATCTAAAAAAAGAATAAAATTAGCAATACAAGACCTTAAAGTTGCTTTTTAAAAGGTACATAAATTAACAGATGTGAATTAATGAATTACGGATTGATGTCATTGCAGTTAATAGATATGGTTTATTTAAATGTCCCCCCAAGGCCTCATTCAGACATGGAGGCCACTGAATCTAGTGTACATGATTGGTTCATTGTCTAGTGCTCCTATGTGAATGTTTCACCCGCCCAGGGGTGTAGCCAGTGTAAGGTGGGAAAGAAGTTGGGTCTTTCTGTTTTGTTTTCGCCTTGCTTTCACTTTTGCTGTTTGCAGCGGCCATGAAGGCCTGGCCTGCCAGGCCATGCTGCCTTGGAGCCAAGTGAGTATGGACTGAAAGCCCTAAGAACCGTAAGAAGTAAACCTTTCCTTCCCTGGCTTTGGGCATCAGATATTTTGTCTCAGCAATGAACAAAAAGTAACTAAGACAATAGATTAGCATGTTTCTCTAAAAAATACTATCAACAATAAAACAGGCAATCTATTACCTAAGCAGATGGAGGGAAAATAAATAAAAAAGCAAAAATACATAATACAAGGACTAATAAAAAAATACAAGGACTAATAAAGAAAAATAACCTCAGATACAGAGAAAAGTGAGATTCTTGAGTGTCAGTTTGCTCAACTCTGTACAAACAAATGTAAGCATGTAGATGAAATGGATGTTTTTTCTGCTGAAATACAGATAATATTATGAATACTGCTGTAAAGTTATTTAATGAAATACTGATGTACAGAGTCAGGCATCATTTCAAACGACATGTTCCAGCACCAAGAATTTAAAGTATATCCAATATTAAGAAATCCATTAGCATAATATGCTTTATGAATACAATAGAACACAAAAGAAAAATACATAATCATCTTCATAGATGCTAAAGACACTTCACAGACATTGAGTCAAGTGATGTCATTCATGATAAAATACAATAAACAGAAACATCCTTAATGTCTTAAAATATATCTATCTTAACCCAACAATTGATGTCATATTTCATGCAGAATCTCTAGAAGGATTCCCATTATAGTCAAGATAAAAGACTAGATGTTACTTATGCACTGTTACTTATATTGTTCTGGAGGTTAGGCAAGGTAATATATCAAAATAATGAAGTAAAAGTCATTAAAAAGGGAAAAGTGTTCATTTATAAAAATAGATATATTCTTATATATGTACAATTTTCTGGAAATCTTAAAAGAATTAACCAAAACACTCTGATGAATAATACAACAATTAAACAAAGTTGCCATGTGTAAAATAAATATATAGAAATGGGCTTTATATAAAAAGCAACCAACTATAAGATAAAATGCACAAAAGAATACATTTATGCATTAAGAATTAATTTCACATGAAATGTGTCATGGCTGTATGAACAAACTAGGGCACTGTGAGAGACACTAAATATTATTTAAACAAATGGAAAGGCATACCTTTCTTAGGTAGAAAAAAATGTCACTAATATTTCTAAACTTCTGGTAACTTTGAGCCTTATCACACACCATATGTCAACATTAGTTCTAAGTATGTTAAAGATTAGACACAAAAGCATAAAATATAAGATGTGGGCATAGGAGAATTTAAAATATATGTTTCAAAATTGCAAACCGAGTCTCAGAATGAGGTGGCAGGGAAAGGAGGCAGCCAGGGGAAAGTTCAGAGTTTTGAGGAGATTGGAAAAGTTTGGAAAGGGTCACTGAAAGAGAAACCTGCCTGAGAAAATACTGTGCAGTGACTGGTGAGGCGACGTCCAGCCTCCTGGTGATAGCGACGGCATAATTTTACGTTTCCCGATCCATGAGTTGTAATTTTCCCCTAGCTGTGCGTAGCTCATTTCTCAGAGCCCCCTTACTAATAGGCTAATGACAGCCTGGGACCCTGAAAGAGGTTGAATAAGTTGCCTCAAGTCAATCAGAGTGGGCTGCAAAGTGGGTCACTGCGGGATTGGAACACAGGTTGGATGCAAGTGCTGCTGTCATCTCTTTGTTACAGATAATGAAACTGAAGTGCTTTGAGTTTAAGCAACTTTCCAAATTCAGTAGCTACCCAGTGGCAGAGCCCAAACCCACGCTTGTTTCCATTCTGCATTCCTCCTTTAGCTATGGGAACATGGGACTGAAGAAGTAGGTTCGAAGTGACCATTTCAGGGCTCAGCCTCTGCGTTAATACATAGCAGTGAAGCTGAGACAGACTGCTAAGTCCACACATCAGAATCAGGAAAACTGCTTACAGATGGACCAACTCTAATAAAAAGAAGTTTCCTAGGCATATGAACTATACGTTAATGCACTTGAGTCTACTAATGTTTAGAGCAGACAAGAAAAAGTTAAGGAGTAACTATATATTGCTCTGAAGTGTGCCAATAGAGAGCATATATGTAGAATGAGAGTTGACAAGCTTTTCCTACAAAAGGCCAGGTATAAATGTGTTTGTTTTCTAGGACATATATTCTCTGTCCCAATTATTCAACTGCATGGCTGTCCATAGACAATATGTAAAGGAATGGGTAAACTTGATTTACAAAGACAGGTAGTGGGCTATATTTGGCCTGTGGGCATTGGTTTGTTGACACCTAACCTAGAATATTCGGAAGTAAGAAATAGGCAGATCTCTGCACTGTTCTGCTTAGTCACACCTCATATGTGATACCGATTTCCAGTCATCTCATTTTAAAAAATTACATTCATTAAAATGTTCCCCATTGTTTTGGTTACAGTCCTGGATCACCACATGTAACAGGTTAAAAAACAGTTCCAACAACGCAAACGATTCTCCATGTTACCTTTTTGTGCTCAGATCCTCCTCTCTGTCCTGAATTCTTAGAAAACCACTGTCCTTTCTCTGCCATTAGTGTTTTGCCGTTTACAAAATGCGTCCTGTGCATAGGTAGAAGCATGTAGCTTTTCTAAATGGGTTCAGCACCCAGTGTAATGACTTTGAAATTCACTTAAACTATTACATATGTCAACAAAGTGTTTCATTCTATTCTTAACTTTCCAATGGGTGACATACTACAATGTTTACCCATCCACCTAGTGAAGGGCACTTGCATGGTTCCTGGCTTTCATTGATTATGAATAATGTCGATATTAACAATTTTGTGTAGATTTTTATGTGAATATATGTTTTCATTTATCTTTGGTATGTATGTAGTCAGAAGTGGAATTACTAGGACACATGGTTTCTATATGTTTACATGTGTGTTTAAAATGCTAAATTGTTTCTCAGACAGGCTGTACCATTTTTGTATTCACACTGGAAGTAGATGGAAGACCCAGTTGCTCAATATCCTTGCCAACAAGTCAACTTCTTACTACTTCTATTTAAGCTTTTATAGTAAGTGTACAATGGTTTACCATTGTGTGTTTAGATCACATTTCTTAAATGACTAATGCAATTGGGCATCTTTTCATGAGCTCATTTTCCATTTGTGTATCTTTTTGGATGAAATGCCTGTTCAAATTATTTGCTAATTTTTAAAGTCACAGTTTTGGTTACTTCATGGTTGAATCTTGAGTTTTTGTTGCATTCTGGATACAACATTTGTCAGATACACAATATGACTATATTTGCTCCTAGGATGTGAGTTACTTTGTCTTTCTTTTAGTGATATCATTGAGGAACATAATTTCTTAAATTTAATGAAGTCCAACTTATTTTTCTTTTTCCCTAATGAGTTATGATTTTGATGCCAAGATTAAGAATTTGTTGTCTAATCCAAAATCGTAGAATTTTCCATGTTTCTTACAAGAATTTTATTTAGATCATTGTTCCATTTTGTTAGTTTTCTTGTATTTATTCTGATAAGTGATATGAGGTGTAAATTGAGATTATCTTGTTATGTTTCAACATCATTTATTGAAACACTGTCTTTTGCTTTCCTCCATTGAACTTTTCTGCATTTTTATAAAAAGTTGATTCCTCATCGTTATGTCGGTGTATTTGTGGACCGTCTAGCCTCTCATGATGGTTTATGTCCTGACTTCTCAGCAACATCATATTCACTTCTTCTGCTTTCTGCTGTCTTAAAAGGCAGTAATGTGAATCCACCAAATATATTTGTTTTCTAAAAATGGTTTGGCTATTCTAATTCCTTCTCTTTTGCATGAGTTTCAGGATTATGTTGTTTACATTTACAAAAAATCCTGCTTGACAATTGGTTGATACTGTACTATATCCGTAGGTCAGTTTAGGAAGTAATAACTCTTTAGTGTGTTGTTTCTTTCAGTACATAAATACAGTTGGTTTTGTATTTGGTCATCTCATTTTTTTGGTACTGGGGATTGAATTCACAACCTCACATTTGCCAAGCAGGCACTTATGCCGCTGAGCTAAACCCCCGGGCCCCATCATCTCATTTTTATAGAGACCTAGATGATGCATAATTCCTCTTTGAGTAATCCATGCAACATGAAAATCCAAACTTCTAGAAAAACTTATGTGAATAAATTTATTACATTATTTTTTGACAAAAACACTGCTGTGTACTCAGTAATAGAACAATAATTAAACTCAAAATTGTACATGAAGAATAATCATTGAAAAGATGGCTTTAGGGTTTAATGCACCAATATGGAAAAAAAAAGCTTACAATCTTAAGTGAAATAGTAAAGTATAAACTTAAACTTTCCGTGACTCATCTACAAAATTGTGAAAACAGAGCACACTTTGGGGAACTATTGCAAGGCCTAAATGAGATGCTGTACCTGACGCCCTTAGAAGAGTGGTTGGGACACTCAAGAAATACAGATCTGTCCTTTCACCCCTGTCCTAAATAGAGAACTTATTTGAGGGTAGAAGGGGGGTGCCTACTCCTGAAGCTATTCTAGTGGAGGCACAACATTTCTCAGTTCCAAAAGGATAAACTCCACAATCCTCATTTTGGCAGTCCTTTATGTCATCAGTCGTGCCAACTTCCTGTCTTGTCAATTCTCTCAGCCACACACCCTGTTCTTCATCACCCACAGCCTTTCCTCCCTTCAAATGTGCCATGTCCTCCCTGCCAATGTGTATTGGCCTCTTCCACTGCCTGGCCCCATCCACCCCTGGCTTTTCCTGGTGGCTGTTTACCCATGGAAGAGCGAGCACAGAGATCACTGAAGTGAACAAACTCATTAGTCTAGGTACCCCCAACAGTTTTTACACACTTGCACTTTTTGCCTGTGTGCCTTTGGTGGCAGAATGAGAGGTTTACCTGGACTTGCTTTGGTTTAGCCCAGCAGCCCTAACCTGTATTCACTCACACAAAGAAGCCAAATGTAGGTGTATGAAAATCTGTAGAATAGCTGTTGCTTGCTTCTTGGATGATTTAAACTTGTAGAAGAATGATTAAAGAAAACAAACTCATGGTGTTATTTCCACCAAGGTACAATAGCAATTTGATTTTCTGTGAAAATATTATAATAATCAGATAATAGTGTTTAATGAATAGAATAGTTATACAAATTTAGGCATTATAATGACTCTCTTTCTTATTTCTCCAAATGATATATTGAGCACTACTTTTTGTGCTATGATTTTCAATTACCAATTTGGTTTTTAAAGAAAGCCAGGCTGTCACAAGCAGCCTCTTACTTGATTGTGTCTGGAGTCTTAGAAAGTTGACGAGTCTACATTCTCCTACAAGTGGGTCTGGAAAGCTGGTTTGGAGATTCTAGCAGGAGAGCACAGCTGCGTGTTTACTCCTGCCTGAAGATTGGTCCTTCTCACCTGGGGAAGGCTGTCCTCTTTGAGCAAACGTGAGTGTGCAGCCTTGGAGTGACACACATGGAGCAATGCAGTACAAAAGGAACGTTCACCCAGCCGGCCAGATCAGCCAAATCCACCCTGACCATCCAAGAGGTGTTAGTTAAGGGTCACACTCAGATTCTCTATCCCCAGTTATTACTTAATTCTATTACTTGCTGCATGCTCACTTTTCCCATCGTTCCTCAGAGTACAATCATGCTGACATTATCTCTCTGACAAGGCGCTGACTAAAGCCAGGGCCCCATTTACTACTACAATGGGAGAGAGACTTCTCTCAGATAATGTTTTGGTCCTGTTCACTGTGCTTGTTATAATTGTCTCAAGAAAGCAGTTTCTATGAGTTGTGTCCTTGCCTCCTGAGTGAGTTTGTTCAGACCTTTGTGGCTGATAGTCTGTCTGCTGCTTGCATTATGTGCCCCATTCCTCCCAAGTTCTCCATTCCTGTGGTAAACACTCTGCCAGGACCAGACTCACCCAGCTCTTCTCTGCCAACATGTACCTTGGAAGCAACTGCAGAGAACCAAGACCTACTTGCAAAGAACTAAGGACAGTCTACAAGTCAGGTGAAGCTGAAAATACCCTGGTGGCCTGGGTCTCATAGTTTTGTGTTCAGTGCTACTCTAATTTCCCAGGTCCTGTTGGATTTGGAGGAATCCCGAAAAGCATGTCTGCTCTCTACCTTCACAGCATTCTTAACTGCTTTTTAACCCAAATGTACCTAGCGGGCCCTCATGCTCCAGTTCCTTTGTAAAAAAAAAAAAAAAAGTGACTGGTGGGTCAGAGATCTGGGGATTCTGCCCTGATGTCAGAGCCTGAGCTGCCGCTGCCCATGTTACTAGCAAAGACCTTGTCGCATCATTCTTGAAACTCAAAAGAAAGTGTTATGCCAGTGACACTGAACGGGGCACCAAGAGATCTCAGAACAAGTGCTGAGCCTGTCGCTGCTGCCTCACTCTGCGGCTGCAGTTGTCCCGTCCCGGGTGCAGGCTTAAGATTATGCATCTGTAAAGTGACGTTTGTCTTGCACTGTCCAATACAGCAACACAAATGCCTGTTGCCAGTTATTTAATTTAAATTAATTACAATAAAATCAAAAATTTACTTATTTGATCCTTTTAGACACATTTCAAGTGCTCAATAGCTGCATGTGGGCAGTGGCTACAATGTTAACACAAACCACACTATTTTCAGCATTGTGGAAAGCTACCATGAACAAAACTGCTCCTGGCTTATTACCTCAACTAGGTTCTTGATTTTCCTACTGAGTTTTACCATTAAATGAAACTAAGCCTCATTCTACCATTTAAGAAACTATGTACCCTTGACTATGTAAAGTATATCTGAATATTTCATTTCTGTCCTGAGGCTTACATACAACATATGAGCTAAATGCTGCTCTAGGGCTGAGCAGTGCCTATTATATATAAAGAAAAACCCCAAAAATGCAGCTAAGTAGGTAGACAAATAGAAAGTTCAGGTCCCCACAATACAAAAAGATTCAGGCATACATCTGGCTTGGAAGGCTGTGCAGGGAACTTTACATTTCTAGCCGAGGCATCAGGTGTGCTCCTGTGTTTAGTGAAGAGGAATAATTTCTTCATCCCAGCTCTGAGAATGAGAGGGTACAGGAAATTCCTGAAGGATCATTTCAGTAGAGAAAGGGTTTTGTATAACCTCGGTCAGGATGCATCTTGGCTCCCTCTCTTCTCTTCTCAGGGTTCTTTTCAGGAGTTCTCTAACATTTCACCTCTTGAGACAGTCGCCTAACATTAACTATTGAGTTCCAGTGAAGATAGGGGTCCTGTTTTTTCATAAGAGGCAGTTGTTTCCCTTTGTGTGCTCTGGGAACATACATTAGGCTTATTGGCCTTCAAATGGACTGAGTCCTGAGAAGAGACATTCATTGTACAAAATTCCAGTTGGTCAGGATAAATAAACTCCAAGTATCAAATATATAGCTTGGTGACTATAGTTAATAGCAGTGTTCTTGAAATGTGCTGAATAGATCTTAAACGTTCTCCCAACACAAAAAGTTAACTAGGTAAGGTAATGGATAAATTAATTAGTTTGATTGTGGTAAACATTTTATGATGTTTATATACATTTTATGTTACATCATTTACCATTGTATATAATTTTTTATCAATTATATCTCAGTAAAGCTGAGGAATAATATATTCAGATGGCAAGGCAAATTGATAAATCTGGGCCTCATTCAAATGAGAAAAACCATATGGGATTTAAGCTTGTGTATCTATTTTACTTCCTTAAACCTTATGTTTTCAATGTGTATCCATTTTCCTACAAATGACTCCAATCTATCCTTTATTGCCAAGCAATATTCCATCATGTATAGATACTGTATTTTCACTATCTAGTCACCTGTTGATAGACATACAGGCTAATTCCAGGATTTAGTTATTGTATTTTGTGCCGCTATAAACATGGGACAATAATATGTATATAGCTCTTTTAGGAAGATATCTAGAAAAGGAATAGGCGGGTTAAATTGAGTCACTATTTTTAGTTTTTTGAGAAGTCTCCATATGGATTGCAACAATGGTTATACCAGTTTACATTCTCACCAACACTGGAGAAGTAGCCCTTTCCCTAATAGCCTCTCCAGCATTTGTTGTGATGAGTTTTTAATGAGTGCCATTCTTTCCATTTTAAGTTAAAATCTTAGTGTTCCTTTAATTTGCATTACTCTAGTGGCCAAAGATATTGACTGTTCTCTCATTTGAGTAATAGAGAATACAAATAAAGAACAAAATAGCAGATTGATAAGAGGAATCAAGGCAGGAAATCTTTTGCACATGGGAAGGACCCAAGAGATGGAAGCCAGGGGGATATAATGCAAATGCTGAAAGAGATCTACAGACAGAGGGAGAGATGGGCAGCAGAGGGAAAAAGAATTGAATGAATCAAGATATGTTGGTCACATCTACCTCTACCCTCGGATGAATGTAAAAGTCATGCACTGCAGACAAGTACTAATAAAATAAGGTAAAATAAAATAAAATAAAATAAAATAGAAATCTGAGCCTCTCTTTCAAGGTGGACTTACTTTCTTTGATCTGCCATTTAGGTTATCACCCATATGCATGTCAGTGAATAGAAAGACTGGTGAGCGTTAAGCAGTGCTTTCAAAACAACTGAAAAATAGTTCTTAAAACCACCAAAATATGGTTGGCATCCAGAAAGACAAAGAGAGCTTGGGCCCTGGTGCACAAACTGCAGAGTTCCTTGTGGGAGAATCTGTCCCTCTGGAGCATGGTGGTGGCCACAGCCAGAGCTCAAAGCCAGGCAAGCAAAGAGGGGTTCTTCAGCTGCATAGCTTTATTTCCAAAAATCAGTTTCCTCATCTGTGTAATGGGAACAAGGAAAACTACATCCCTGCATTCTTGAGTAGATTAAAAACAGTAACATAATTGAAGTGTTCATTGAATTTTAACCACTAAAATTGATACAAGCTTCTTTTGATTGTTATTCCAATTCCTACTTTTCAGCACCTCCAGATATTTTCAAAGCATAACTTTGAATTTCATATCTCAACCCTTCATGGAGTCTCAATTTGGTATAGCCAAGAAGTTTAAATTGCCTGGTGATTTTCTTAATTATTAACTATGTGAGCCCATTTTCTTGTCTTTACCTACTGTGCATGCGTTGTTTTGTTTTTGTTTTTCATTTTTGATCATTCTGTGGTTCACAAGGCACTTTGCAGCTTTTCAAATTGTCACATGTGTTTATTTAGCCAGGAGAACCTGTCATGGTGATTTTTGTCACCTGTATAACAGGCCCTATGGGTAGCTTACAAATCCCTGACCAGGTTATTTTAAATGATTTTGCAGTTTTTCCCTTATTCATGTCAAACAAGAGAGGCCGGATGAACAGGAGCAAGTGGTGTGGGTGGAGGGCTCATGTGCTCTGAGCCTGGGAAAAAGATGTGACTAGAGCCCAGTACTAGACCACTGGTTGGCAACTGGCTTTAGAATGAGAGTTACAATGTTATTCAGAACCATCTGAATCTCAGCCTGAGAGAGGCAGGTTTATGTGGGGGAGAGAGCCCTCCTTGTACTATTTATTTGCTTTAACCTTTGCCCAATAGAACCTTCCAACAAAGGGTTTGACATTGGTCTTTCTGAATCTTCTATTCAGTGCTTTACTAAATTTATGACTGGGAGGGAAAATATTGATCTGATTAACCCAAGAGATGGCATAGGCTGAAAACGGGTAAAAGTTTAAAGAGGACCTAGAGATATCCATAGGCAACAGATTCTCACTGGGTGCTCAGGGGAGCTTCAGTGGCTGTGGGAGGAGTCAGGAGGAACGCATGCCTTCCTTGCTGTCAGCTAATGCTTTGCTGTCCAGGTGAGGATGTCTTTGAACAGGTCAAGAGAAATTACTACTAAAAGATGCTTTGATTACTGTAAACAGGCTGCATGTGCAACTGCTACATTTTTGTTTACACTTGAACTTAACCAAAAGCCTGAGAAGCAATACTTTTCTGCATGTGTTCAGGAAAATGATTAAGTGATGAAATGCAACTTGAGGTTGGATTGTGTTTAATCAAAACTTAGTATAAAGTGTCTTCACAATTATGATGCCCCAAAACAACATATCAGTAGATACTCCTAGCTTCTGCTCTTTGCCAAGTGAGAGTGTTTACCAATGCAAAGAGGAACTGGCTTTCCTGATTTTAACACAGGATTAAAGCTTTACAGTGTGCTTATGGGGGCCAGGTTCTCCATCCATGCTGCTGGCCCCAAGGGTATTCATACTGAATTTATAATGTTCTCTTTCCCCATCAGTCAAGCACCCTTTTAGAAAAAGATCTGACTCTCGCTTGAGCTGTTTCTTTGACACTCTTAATATGGAATGCAGATGCTACATATTTCCCATTATTTGGAGTAATTGCTGAGTAAAATGAATCTGGAGAGAGGAGCGATTGTCCAGCCATTCAGGAATACCTCCTAATAGGAGCTTGGAATACTCAGAAGTGGTTCTCTAAGTCACTTTCACTGGGGCTTAGGAGTGGTTTGGATGTTGTTAAATGCAGGTGGCTGCAAAGAGCCTGATGCCTCTATTGGTTTATGTTTATTTTTATGGTAGGCTGTCCATGCATGGGGAGAAGGCAGTGTGTTCAAGAGACTGATATCTCGTGATGGATTTGTTAGGTAATTTCATGTGAATGGAACAAAAGCGTTCTTTCAACCCCTTGACACTATGATTCTGTGGTTCTAAGATTGAAATAGTTACTCCAGAGGAAAGACAATTCCATGCAAATCATATTGGATGGAGTTCCTGCTATATTAGTGGCCTGGTGCCTTATTTTTACGGATTTAAGAAATAATGAGAGAGCAAAGCAGCAGTCGAGTTGTTCACTGGAGACCTCTCTCCATGAAAATAGATATTACTTTTTTTTTCCAACCAATTGAGCCTTTGTTCCTTCTAAAAGCAGTTGTCATGAACTCCTCATTACCATTTTTCTTAATGTGATAAGTGTAAACTACACAAACGCTATCATGTTTAAAAGCTACAGCAGCCCTTAAAAGCAGAGTACTGAAGCCTTGTATAATTCTTTGAAAAGAATTAAACCAGGAACCTCATGAAATGCATCCTTCTGCTCTCCTTGGCCTGGAGTTGTCATTCTCATCTTTCACAAGTGCAAGCTGGCTTTCTTAAAGGCAGCTCTGTCGCTGCCTCTACCCTATTTGTTCTCTCTAGCAATAGGACAGGGCGGCAACCAGTTCCTTTGGTAATCTTGGTGACATGAAAACAAATTGAGTGTTGTTCTCCTAAAAAAACACACACACACAGGCCAGACAAAACAGCTCTTCACAGATTTGTTTTAGCTCTTCTTTTGAATGATCACTAATAATTGTCATTTTCATACACTCTTTCCAGTTCTGAATATTCTTTCTACACATCCCTGGGCCTAGTCCTGGTCCAGGCTTCTGGCTGTTAGATGTCTTGCAAAGACTACATAATCAAGAGACAATGTTTGATAAAATGAAATTAAATGCAGATCATTAAATCTGGTGCAGAGTGGGAAGTCCGTGAAGGTGTGAGAGTTTCCTCCAGTTGATTTTCCTAAGCTGGAGCTAGAGGAGTCAATTGCAGGATAATCATAAAGAAATACCTCCCAGTATGAAGAGGTAGCATGCCACTTTGTCCACTAAAATGATTCTCAAAAAAGGTGGCTATAATGTCACGAAGGTCTGAGCAAGTGTCTGAAGCCAGCATATTTTAGGTGACGATCTTTGGATGCAGTTGGCAGCAAAATAATTTGAAACAGGAGCGCTGGAAACTCAACAGTGAAGTTCAGAATCATTTTTGAAAAGAGTAGCAATGGTCTTTTGTCAAAATTAGCTTTTTGATGAAAAAGACAAGTTCAAGGGTTAGAAATCCAAGAACTGACTGTCAAGAAACCTCAGAATTCTCAAATGCCTCCACTGGACCACTGAGAAGAAACTCTTTTCTTTTTGCTCCTGATCTTTGCAAAACAGTTTACTCAGTAGTGAGTTCTTACATTTCTAACCCTTGAACTTGTGCTAACATTGCCTTTATGAGAGAAGCCAAACAATTCAATATTGTTCATTCTAACTTTTCCCAGTGGGGCATTCAGTCATCTCTTGACTGGTGCAACCTAATGTTGACAATGTCCTGATAAGGACTGAAATGATCAGATAAGGCAATCATTTGTTGAGAGGAGTCCCAGCCATTCTGACATGGGCTGTGTCCTCAGGCTGCTGCTGCTGCAGTGTTGTACAGAACGCAGTGCGAATGGTGAATCTGCTCAGTGTGTGGCCTTTGTTTACTATCCAATGACCATAACCCTTGGGGTAGTTTCTTTGACACGTCAGAGGGTAGAACGCCTGAGGAGGAACAGGTTCAAAAGAAGTCACATAGATGGGCCTGGCCATACATGTTCCCATTACACAGAGTGGGTAAAGCAGGATTGACTACATCTGGCACCAGCAAGAAGACAGCTTGCTGACTTCCTGGAGGACCATGAAATGAAGCTTCAAGGCACTGCTTGCTATGCTTCCCAATTGCAAATTAGGGCTAGGCTCTTTCTCAGGAGAACTTTGATTCGAGGCTACCAAGATAATGAACCGGATGCTTAGCACAGAGTCAGGACACGGAGAAACTTCCAGATTCCCTTAAGTAACCACCAGCACAATTTAGTATGCATTACTGGGCTGTCTGTGCCATGTCAATGAATACATTAGTGTTAATGTTTAACCTATTTTTTCATTTAAAGAGAAAAAAAAAGAAAAAGGGTAGAGATATTACAGAATTTCAAAAAAAAACAGTATGAAATCACTAGTTGATAAATTATATGTTGTCCTTTTAGAAATAGTTGTTCAAGTTACAAAATTAAAGCACACAAAGTGGACATTCAAACATGAGACTGAAAACAGTTCTGTTCAACAATCCAACAAGAACTTGAAGTATGGCTATCAATCCTACACACTTAAATATTCATGCAGTTATATTTTTTATAGCACTTGCTATTTCCTCTCTTTGTTACAATAACAATTACACATTTTTAAAATTTCATTTAAGAGAAAAAAAGCAAAACAGAAAAAAAGTAGCAACAACACAGAATTCTAAAAGAAAAAGAAAGAAAAAAACACTAAGAAATCACTACTGGATTAATTAAATATTGTCATCTTGGATATAGTTGTTCAAGTTACAAAGTTAAAGGACACATAGTAGACATTCAAGCTGTGAGTCTGCAAACAGTTCTGCTCAAAGATCCAACAAAGATTCAGCAATATGGTCATCTATTTTACACATTCAAACATACATGCAGTTATATCCCTTAGAGCATTTTCTTTTCCTCTCTTTTTTACAATAGCAATTACACATTTTGGTTTTATTACTCTTGTAGTTCTTATTTACTTTTTACACTAGAGACACAGTATGATATTTGTAAATATGATTATTTATTTCTCTAATGAGGATAGTCTCAAGTTGTCTCCATTTGCCTATGAAGGCCTCAAGATCATCCTTTTTATAGCTGAGTAATACTCCATTGTATAAAAATGCCACATCTTTTTCACCTACTCTGCAGTTGATGGGCATCTTGGTTGTTTCCAAGATTTAGCTATCACAAATTGTGCAGCTATGAACATGGGTGCACATATATCACTATGATATGAACTTTTCAGTTCTTTGGGGAAAATGCCCAGGAGATTGAATGGGGCTTCCAATTGTAGTCTTCTGAGAATTCTCCATATGGATTTCCACAATGATTGCACCAGTCTACATTCCCACCAACAGTGGAGCAGTGTTCCTTTTTCTCCGCAGCCTCGCCCACATTTGTTATCAGTTGATTTCTTGATGGCAGCTATTCTTTCCAGAGTAAGGTGGAATCTCAATGCTGTTTTAATTTGCATTTCTCGAATGACCAGTGATGGTGAACATTTCTTCATGTATTTATTTGCCATTTGTATATCTTTCTCTGAGAACTGTGTGTTCATCTCAGATGCTCATTTTTGGAGAGTGTCTTTGAATTTGGGGATCTTGATGTTTTTCAATTCTTTATATTTTCTCGATATAACTCCTTTGCCTGAGGGGTTGCTGGTTAAAATTTTTTCCCACTCTGTTGGTTTTCTTTTCAAACTGTTGGTGATTTCCTTTGAAGTGCAGAAACTTCAATAATGTGAGATCCCATTTGTTGATTCTTTGAAGTGTTTCCCGTGAAGTTTGTGTTTTGTTCATAAATTCTCTGCCTACCCCTATATCTCCAAGATTTTTACCTACCTTGTCTTCCAATAGATTTAGTGTTTCTGTTTTAATACTGAGGTCTTTGATCCATTTAGACTTTAGTTTTGTGCATGGTGATAGGCATGGATCTAGTTTTGGTCTTCAGTTTGTGGAAAGACAATTTTTCCAACACAATTTATTAAAGAGGCTATCCTTCTTCCAGTGGACATTTTTAGCCCCTTTGTCAAATATCAGGTGGCTGAGTGTCTTTGTAGTTGTCCTTGCATCTTCTAATCTGTTCCCTTGATCCTCAGGTCTATTTTTTTGCCATTACCATGCTGATTTTATCACTGTGACTTTGTAGTATAGATTCAAGTCAGGAATTGGGATGCCTCCTGCCTTGCTTTTGTTGCCTAGAATTGCCTTTGCTATTCTAGGTTTCTTCTGTTTCCAAATGAATTTTAGTAGTGTTTTTGTAGATCTGTGAGGTATGTCAATGGTATTTTGATTGAGATTGCGTTAAATCTGTATAACAGTTTTGGAAGTATGGCCATTTTCACAGTGTTGGTTCTTCCTAACCAAGAGTAAGGAATGTCCTTCCATTTTCTAATATGCTTTTCAATCTCCTTTTTCAACATAGTATAATTTTCAGCATATAGGTCTTTTACATTTTAGTTAGGTTGATTCCTAAGTATTTCATTTTTTTTACATGTTATTGTAAAGGGTGTTATTTCCGTAATTTCTCTCTCATTGAGTTTTTTGTTTGTGTACAGGAATGCTATTGATGTTTGTGCATTGACTTTGTATCCAGCTACACTGCTGAACTTGTTTATTACCTCTAGCAGTCTTTTAATGGAGTTTTTTGCGTCTTCTATATAGAGTATCAAATCATCTGCAAATAGTGATAATTTAACTTCTTCCTTTCCTATCTTTACTCCTTTTATTTCTCTCTCTTGTCTGATTGCCTTGGCTTGTGTTTCCAGAACTATATTGAAAAGGTGTGGTGATAGTGCACATCCTTGTCTTGTTCCTGATTTTAAAGTGAAAGCTTTCAGTTTTTGTCCATTTAGTATAATGTTGACTGTTGGTTTGTCATAGATGGCCTTTATAAGGTTGAGGTAGACACCATGTATTCTGAATTTCTGAAGGGCTTTTATCATGAACATGTGTTAGACTTAGTCAAAAGCTTTTTCTGCGTCTATTGAGATGACCATGGGTTTTTTGTTTTTGGCTCTGTTGATGTGGTGTATTACATTTATTGATTTGCATATGTTAAACCATCCCTGCATTACTGGAATGAACGCCACTTGGTCACGATGTGTAATCTTCTTGATGATTTGCTGCATTCTATTTGCCAGTATTTTATTGAGAAACTTTGCATCTATGTTCATTATTGTGGTTGGCCTACAGTTCTCCTTTTTGGTTGAGTCTTTCTCTGGTTTGGGTATAAGAGTAATACTTGCCTCCAGGAATGATTAGGGAGGATTTCTTTCTTCTCAATTTAACTGAAGAATTTAAGAAGTATTGGCATCAAATCTTCTCTAACTTTTTTTATATAATTCAGCTGTGAATCCATCAGGATCTGGGCTTTTCTTTGTTGGTAAGTTCTTAATTATGTTTTCAATTTCAATAGCTGACATTGGGTTGTTCACAATTGATATATCTTCTTGGTTGAGCTTTGGTAATTCATATGTTTCTAGAAATCTGTCCATTTCCTCTGTATTTTCCACTCTATGTGAGTAGAGATTTTCAAAGTAGGTATTCATGATCTTTTGAATTTCCATGGGATCTGTCATAATTTCCTCCTTTTCAGTTCTTATTTCATGAATTTGGGTTTTTTCTTTCTTTTTCTTGATAAGGTTAGCTAGGGTTTGTCAATTTTGTTGATTCTCTCAAAAAAAAAAACCAGCTTTTTGATTCATTAATTCTTTGTATTTTTTTTAGTTTCAATTGCATTGATTTCTGCTCTAATCTTTACAGTTTCCTCTCTTCTATGAGCTTTGGGTTTAGCTTTCTCTTCTTTTTCTAGAAGCTTGAGATGGAGCATTAGGTTGTTTAGTTGTGTTCATTCTGGTTTTTTAATGACAATTTATATATTTCCCTCTTAAGACCACTTTTGTTGCATCCCACAGATTACAGTGTGTTGTTCCTGTATTTTCATTGAATTGTAGGTATTGCTTTATTTCTTCTTTAATTTCATCTGTAGCCCACTGGTAGTTCAAAAGGTTGTTATTTAATTTCCATGTATTTGTTCAGGTTTTGCAATTTCTTTTGCCATTAATTTCCAGTTTCAGTGCACTATGGTCAGATATGCATGGTATGATTTTGCATTTACTTAAGAACATTTTATGGGATAATATATGGACTATTTTGGAGAATGTCCCATGCACAGCTGAGAAGAATATGTATTCTGATGTGGTTGGGTGGAACACTGTGAACATCTACTAAGTCCAATTGGTCACAGTTATGATTCATTTCTGTTAATTCTTGGCTGAGTTTTTGTCTAATTGATCTATCTCTTTGTGACAATGGGCTGTTAAGATCCCCTGTTTATAAGTGTGCTCTTGTGTATTTGGTTTTTCATGTCTGTTAGTATCTGTCTCATATATTTGGGTGCTCCTGTGTTTGGTGTATATATATATATATATATATATTTATAATTGTTAGTTCTTCCTCTTGAATTTTTCCACTAATGAGTATGTAATGACGTTCTTTATCTCTTTTAATCATTTTATGTTTGAAGTTCACATTGTCTACAAATAGAATAGTTACCCTTGCTTTTTTTCTGGGTTCCTGTTGCATGGAATACTGTTTTCCATCCTTTAACTTGCTTTTGTTGTTTGCTTTCTGCTTTTCTCCTTGCTTAATTGCTTGTCCTACTTGGTGGTTTCTTTCTGTTGTTGTTCTGGGGATTGTGGTCGTTTTTATTTCTGTGTAGTAAGTCTTTCAGTACTCTTTATAGGGTTGGTTTGGTGGATGTGAATTTCTTCTGTTGTTCTTTGGCATGGAAGTATCTTGTTTCTCCATTAAATTTGAATGAAAGTTTTGCTGGGTACCTCAGTCTGGGTTGAAAGTTGTTTTCTTTCAGGGCTTGAAATAACCTCACTCCAAGTTGATTTTGCCTTGAGAGTTTGTGCTGAAAAGTCTGCTGTGAATCTAATGGGCTTTCCTTGATATGTGAGCTGTGTCTTTTCCCTAATAAGTTTTAGTATTTTGTTTTTATTTTGTATGTCTGAAATCTTAATTATTATGTGTCTGGGTGTGGATTTATGTTGATTGTGAATGTTCAGCATATTAGCTTTTTTCCCCATATTTTGGAAATTTTTTTCTATTACTTTTGTGAATATTTTGGCTATGTCATTTGCCTTGACTCCTGCCTCTTCACTGATGCATATTAATCTTATATTTTTTCTCTTGGCATCATCTTGATGCTCTTAGATTGTCACTTCATGCCGCTTTGTTATTTTTTAAAGTTCTATCTTTAATGATCACTAATTGTGATCCTGTCCTCAAGGTCCAAAATCCCATGCTCAGCTTCACTTAAACAGTTTTGCATATTTTGAATAGAATTTTTTGTTTCTTGGATGTCTCTTTGAGTTTGTTTCATGAATTCTGCATGTTTTCTATATTGTTCATTCATGGTTTCAATCAGTATCCCATACTCCTGTACTTTTTTCTCAATTTCTTCTTTAGCTGTGCTCAGCAACTCCTTTGTTAAGGTTATTATTTCTGTCTTTACATGGGAGAGTACTTCTAATTTGATTTCCTCTGTAACCTCATGGAGTTGTTTTTTTTTTTTTTTATTTCATTCGCTGTCTTTTCAGAAATTTCCAGTGTGTTACTTTGAGGTCTTCTATTTCAATGTCTCCTGTACTTTCTTTTGGTGGACTAGATGTTTGAGACTGCATTTTGTTTTTTCGTTTTGCCATTTTCACTCGGCCTGGTGTTTTCTGTGCATAGGAGGGCATTACCCACACTCTTCTCAGAATCACCAAGGTCTTACAGTTAGTTGGAGGTGACTTTACTACTGGCCCTATTTATCCAATGTACACCTCTATTTTAGGGGCATACTCACCACACTGACACAGTTAATCTGCTGTAGTCCAAGGTTTGCCACCTGTAAGCAAAGTTCCAAGTTTTTCCATGTACTGGGATTCTGCCAGAATGCGCTGTCAGGGCCTGAGGCTGGATTCTGGGTCCTGCTTGCTGGCTGCTTGGAGTTCGCTGGATATGGCCTAGTTAGGCCCCATCCCTGTGCACACCTTGGTGTGGTCTCCAACGCAGGGCATGGTTTTACTCTCTGGGAGCAGTCTCAAAGTCCCTTCCCATGAGCTGGGATTCTGCCAGAGTGCATGGTCATGGCCCAAAGCTGTCTTAGTTACTTTTTACACTGAGACACAATGTCCAACACCACACTGACTGGAGCCTGCTGAGGTCTTCTGTTTGGGTGAGGGGTTCCTGAGTCTCTCATCCAGCCGGCACAGTAATCCACTGTAGTCCAAGGTTCCGATGTTCCCTGTGGAAGGATGGGCCCAGCAGATGCAGTCCAGGACATTTTAGGCTTGAGGCGAGCTTCTGCGATGTTCCCGGTGGAAGTGCAGGTCCAGCACTAGCAGTCTGGGGTAGTTTAGACCTGGGGTAGGCCTCCAAGCTATTCCTGGTAGAAGGGTGGACCCAGCAGAAGCAGTCCAGGGCAGTTTAGGCCTTGGGAGGGCTTACCTGATGTTCCTGAACTTCAGAGGATTTATTCCATGGTTATTAACCTCAAGGCAGAGCTCTCATGGTAGAAGCGTCTGGTGTGGAAGAAAGTTGCTCAATCCCCGGTATAGTTTTTGAAGGTTTCAGTCCATACTTAGTTGGTTCCAAGGCAGGGTAGCATGGCAAGGCCACAGTTCATGGCAGCTGCAAACAGCCTAATCTAAATATTTTGAGGAGAGAGTAGTCTGGTAGATGGCATTGTGTGTTGGCTATTGTCACACCATAGCTGGGAACTTATATTTAATGTAACCGCCTTACTGCTGCTTGCACAGAAATCAGTGCTACAATCTCAGGACACTGTCTTAAGGGCATTCCAACAGAAGAATATTCATTCAACTAAATGGAACAGAGTTTTGACCACTAAAGAAACTCGGCAGGAGTAGTTAGCAATCAAGCCCAGGAAAGTCTATGGTCCCACTTTTGTTAGACTTTCCAAGAGCTGAGCAAACCGTTATCTCACTGTGAGACAACAGTAGACTCCCTTTCCATGTCTCCTCTTTCTACTGCTCTGAGATAATGATGAATTTCCTTGGAAAATTTGGCTTGCTATATTTATATGCCATGCAAAAAAAATTTGTGCACATTCAGTTTTCCATCTTCTCATATACATTGTTGACTATTCAAAGGTAAACAATGTGATTACGGATCAAGTCAGAGCAGTAGAGCTGCAGCACAACTGCCCACCATGTCTGTCTGGGAATCCCATTGTCATAACCCTGGACAGAGACACTCTCAATTTAGAGATGTGCTGCTCACTCATTGTCTTCTAAGGCAATAGGGTCACATGAAACCTCATGTGATTGGAATTTCTTCCTTTCTTTGAGCTCAAATTGATCCTTTAATAACTTTTATCCACAGGGCTAGTCCAAACCTTTCGGTTGCCAGATCACAAACCTCTTCTACTAGAACCTTTCTGCAGACTGAGCCTCTCCTGTCAGTTTTCACTCTCTCATAGCTGTCTCTTAGAGAGGAGCATTGTATTCCCAGGTCCCTGCTGAGATGAGACATCCACAAAAGCACCCTCTGCTTCTGATGGGGTCTTCCCCGTGCATTTTCTAACAGAATTCTAGCATTCAATGGTCTGGGCATCACACTTAATGTGCCTTCAGTTGGCATTGATTCTTTTGGCTGCCACGGCCCATCACATTTACTTGGAGATAATCAGGTAAAATCCCGATGCGTTACAGCCACGCTGGGTGGTCTTTCTCATTCAGCGGTGTTGCACTTGGCTTATGGGTCATGATTGCAGTTTTCATTTATTCCTGATAAAGTCCATCTTGCTGGATTAAAGCCACTTGCAAGATCTTTCTAAATTTTGATTGCTCATAGCCTAATGTCAACTGTAAGTTTGATAAGCAGGCGTTTTTCAGTGCTCTTTTCAGTTACTGACTGAATGATGTAATATGCTTGAGAGCATTTTTGCAACCAAAGAGCCCTATGAAAAGTGAAGCTTTATTACCTTGAGAGCACGACGTTAAATAAAATAAATCACACACATAAATTCAAATACTGCATGGTTTCTCCTATAAGAAAAACCCAAAATATGAATAAAGAGCAAAATGAAAGATACAATAAGAAGTAGGGAGACAGATTTTTCTCCAGTGGAAAGCGATGATGCGTTATGCACATCCACCAACACCACACAAGAATGTAAGCATGATGTGCTGCAAACGTGGACTGATAAAAATTAAGACAAATTAAAGTATTCTTATTATTGACCCTGCTCAACATTAACAGGGAAGGAGTACTAATGACAGAAGCCTTCAGTGCACTTGTAGAAACCTACCTGCTAGGTTAAGTTTCTAACTCAGATATATCTGCGCACTTATTCCACCACAGTGTAGAGTAATGCACCACTCACATCCCCATCCCAAGCTGCAAGAGTTCTACAGAAGGTTTGACAAATGCTTTGCTGATGCCAAGATATGCTATGTGCACGACACTTGCCCAGTGTTCCAAGCAGTGGCCCATTGCCTGAGCGGCATCAGTGTTCTAGACTGTGATCTGACCAGGGTTAAAAAGGCTCTGGAACCCTATCTACAGAGCACATGTTGCATAAGCGTCTTTAGCATAAAGCTGGCTTGTTTGGAGAAATACAGTGTCTGACTTGAGAGGCACCACAGAAGAAAGGGGCCAGTTGTCCTTGCACATGCCCTGCTTCCACCGCGACTTCATTTGAAACAGCCTAGTCCTCTGGCTTTGCCGGAAGAGCTCTAGTGGCGCTCGTCCTCCCAAGACTTGCAGAGAAGGCCTGTTGGGGGAAGCAGGCAGGTCAACATTCGCATCTCTGCAGTGCCACCTCGATCTGCAGCACCACGCTGAGAGTGGTGGCCTGTGCGGCCCTCACTGCACCACAACATGAATACTCTCCCAAATCGCTATGTGTCCCGCTGTGGGCCCTACTGTGACCCTGCTCAAGCCCCTTTCCTCCATTTCCCACCAACAGCTCTGTGGTTGCAGATAATGTGCCCGTACTTGCTTTTGTCTCCTATGAGCAGAAACAGAGATTTGCACGGGGCAGTTGGCAATTGGTAGTGCACTGAGGGCTGAGGATGGCCTCAGCTGTACCCTCCTGAGGCTGAATCCCTGGGTGGCCTCTCCTAGGCATCCCGCAGTCGACAATGCCTATATGCTGCACCTTCACTCTGGTCCTCAGAGTATTGTCGGGGCCCATGGATACAAAAGTTTGGAATAATTTATTCAAACATATTAGATTTTCTTGCAAGTTAACACTCATGCCCAATGTGTGTGTGTGTGTGTGTGTGTGTGTGTGTGTGTGTTTCTCAGAGGGACTCTTAGCTATAGAAGCAGATTTGACTTCTAATGTAAAGACCTCGCTTATGTAAATGAAACATGTAAAGTCAGTGTTTTCAGGAGAATATTAGTTTTGGAGAAGAGCAGATGCGGAGGCTGCATCCTGAGGCTGTGTTGGCTTAGAAGAGTGTCCAGCATGTGCACAGGGTGGCCAAAAAATATGGAGTGCATTTTAATTGCTTAAAAAGTTACATTAAAAAACACGTTGCCATGGTGCCTCTCAAAAATTCCCTCCTCACTTTGAACACACATCCCATTCTTCTGGCCCCTTTCTGCAGCAGTTCTGGAAGTCTTCCTTTAGGAGTGTTTTTAGTTGTGTTGTCATGGCTGCATCAATGCCTTAAGTAGATTTGAAGCATCTACTTTTTGTGATCATTTTTACTTTGGGAAGGAAGTAAAAGTCTCACAGTGGCAGGTCCAGTGAATAAGATGTGTAAGGACACACCATGATACTTCTATGAGCCTGACATTCCCTTGGATAGCACTTGGCAGGGGAATTCACCATATTTTTGATCATATCTCATAAAGACGCTGACAAAAGGGGCCTTCCAGAACCTCTCCGGAAAGTGACAAGAATGACGGGATAAGTGTGTTCGAAGTGTGTGTATGTGGGAGGGGTATTTTGAAGGGATTCATAGCAATGTGTGTTACGTTTTGAAAATGTAAACATGCACTGTATTTGTCAATCACCCATGTAGATTTATAGTCTGATCATAGTACCTTTTGGGAGTATACTTTCTGGAAAGAAAAAAATAAAATATCCCTCAAAGTTAGTCACAGACCTAGGGCAGGTGCCATAACTTGAGAGTCATTTAATTCTGAATCCCTCTGAGAAGAAACTGACTTGATTTTGTGGTTTTAGTCTCCATTCATCTAAAAACCAATCAGCTGGTCACAGTTATCATTTTGGATCAGAGAAATTTGTAAATACTCCCAAAATTGCATTTCCTAGATTCTTGGCCTCTCAGTAGAGGGAAAGGGGAAGGCGTATGGGGGCCTTGTCCCCTGGAGCTCTGGACAGGAAGCCGGCACTGCTGAACTGTGCTCACAGGGCTGGTACCAACCACCCTTGCATGCGTGCAGCCCTGCATGGTTTCCAAGCCCTTACATACACATTAGCTCACATCTCCTTGAGGCCGGTTTGTGATGTAAGCAGAACAAGGACAGGCAGAAACAGAAGTGAACAACACTGGTAACTGAAGGACCCCTAGGCACCATACAAGCTGAAGCCCATGTATTACAGGTGGGAAAACTGAGGCTCAGAGTGGGTAAGCAGTTTGCCCAACGTCGCTCAGGCAGCTGTTGGCAGAGCTCATATTTGAATCAAGCTCTTCTTTTTTATTCTCAGTCCAGAGATGTTTAGGGGCTGCTTTTCACAATATAAACAGCAATAACGAAAATGAAATATAGGGGACGCCACCATCGTTTCCATTCGTTAAGACAGTCACGTGGAGGATTGCCATAATCATGTGTTAAGTTTGAAGACTTTGAAGGGAAGGCCCTTCCTATTTATCCTTAGCCTCAAGACATACTGTCTGAACAGCTACCGTGTACCAGGTACAGTGTGAGCCTCGGAAGCACACACACCATTGCTGTACCCTCCGCAGAGAAACTCTCCCAAGTGCTCCACACAGTGACTTCCTCCCACTGCTGTGTGCCCTGCATCTTTTCACATTCCCCTGCCTTGTCTCTCTCCCCAGCAGGATCAAAGGAGGACAGAGATGAAGGAGGTTCTTTGCCGAGGTTCAGACTCACCCAGTGTGTGTGGGTAGCTTTGGGTTAAAGGAGAAACAATGGTTGCTGTTGAGTGCAGGTGCTGAGCATTAGAGGCAGCTGCAAAAGCCTTGGCAACATGTCAGAGCAGGTGCTGGAGCCTCCTGGTGTCTGGCTTAAAGCTTGGTATGGTAGGACAAGGGTTCATGGTGAACTTATTGTAGGAATTTCAAGAACATAAAAATAGATGAATATCTTTCAAGCATTAATGAAAAGAACAACAATGGAAGATCCGCTGTGAGCTTGCCTCTCTGTACAGGTCTAACCCATTTTGAGACATGAAAAAGCACGCTACAAAGTTCATTGCTGAAGACATCCTTTCAGGAAATTGTATTCCTCCCAACTGCACCCTCCCTACTGTAATCAAAACATCAGTCGTAGTATCAGTTGCAGTATGGGCTCAGCGAACCACTTCGTGAAGCCTCACATTTTCACTTACATAAAATCAGTTGTAGTTGAAAAACACGAGTGAGTGCAGTTCCACGTGGATTTGCCAGCAGGGTGGTGCACTTTGCTGGTAATTCAAGATCATCACAGAGTAAATGCAAAAGACCTAAGGGACCAAGGAGTGATTTCATTCTTCTCTATGTCTGAAACATCTTTTAGTAAACCCAAAGGCACACATTAAAAACTCATGGTAAAAGGAGATGTGACTAGGCCTCTGATTTCTCGAAGTATATCCCTAGTTGATGAAAATAGACAGTGCTCCAGGGCTGGGGAAGTAGTTCAGTGGTACAGAGTTTCCTTATCATGTAGGCATGCAGGGTCTGGGTTCCATCCCCAACGCACACACACAAACTCTCTCTCTCTCTCTCTCTCTCTCTCTCTCTCTCACACACACACACACACACAGACATTGAGAAAGAGACAGCTGGGTTTTCTATCTCTTGGCCTACTTTGGTGAAATACAAACTATATTTTATTTATTTGAAGTAACTTCTTTTCAATTGACTTATAAAATTATACACATTTAAGGCATAACGTGTGATGTTTTGGCATGTGTTTACACTGTGGAATGATTAAATCAAGATAATTGGCATATTTATCGCTTCACATACTTACCTTTTTATGCTTAGAACATGGAAAACTTACTGTTTTAGCAATTTTCAAGTACACAGTATGTTATTGATGATAGGCAACGTGAAATACAATAGATTTCCAGAACTTCTTCCTCTCAATTGAAATGCTGTGTCCTTTGAACAACATTTTCCCTATCCTCTCTCCTCCAGGCACATATCTTAAATGATTCATCTTTGTAGACCAGATTTAATAAAAAAAGAACACCTAAATTTTAAAAGAGATCACCGAGTATTTTTAAGATATACAGTAATGAGAATTCTACTTTAAACTGTTGTCATGTAGAGTTACTTTGGGTTGAGTTGTGATGAATACATAAGTAGCATTTGTCATGAAGGTTATCAACTGGATACAAATGCACAACTCAAAAACACTTGGAAGTAGTCTGTCTCTTAAGTAGGTTAAGCATCCCCTCTAAATCTTGTGTGCATTTTTAATATACTTACCACCTCCTTTTAAAATAGTGCTGGGTAAAATTCAATCTGTGTCAGCACTTGTCTGAATAATACTTATAAATTCTGCTTCAGCATTGCTCCTGTGAATGAAGCTGTGAAGTACCTGCTTGCATTAGAGCTCTTCATACATCAAAGTCTCTTTTTGAACTAGGTAATTATAGAAGAAAAAAGTCATATTTTAGTGCTATGTGAGAGTTCTTATGAATATTACCTTTGAACTGACTAATTATATTACCTATAAAGATTGGAGGAAAGTATTATATAACTTACACATTAAAAAGATTTTCACAAACTTTGATCCCCTCTACCCCTCCTCAAAGTCCTCCTTTATTTACCCCAATCCATTGATTTTTATGTTTAATGTTTATATATGAAAATGTTTGATGAACCCAGCACATGCAGACTCCCTCCTGCTTCACAGTGTATCATCTCTCTGTTGCTGAAATTTTGAGCATGTGATTTAATTATCCTTGCTCTCAGGGTGAAGCATGTTGGCTACATGCCCTAAGACTCATGGAAGATTTGTGCAGCACCTCTTTTCAAACTGAGTGTTTGAAAGAGCTGAGAAGGTGTCCCTACTGATATCAGAGGGTGGAAGCCTGAAGGACTTTTCCTGTTTCGAGACTCCAACTCACAAACATACTGTGTACACATCCCAGTGGAACTGAGCTACCAATCACATAGTAACATTCTCTGTAAATGAGAAAGAACTCTGTCCGGCTGCTTCATGTTTACATGAAAGAAAACCAATCGCTTGTGCACAATCTTGTCACTATTAGACTGCCTCAAGAGAAGATGAAAATCAGAGTATCCAGATTGCAGGTGGTGACAGTGCTGCCCCACTCCTTGATTTGGCACATCACATCTGGACAGGATAATACCGTGTGTTAGAAGAGCCTGGGGCAATCAGGAGTCCTCCCGAGGAGCCTCTAAGCTAGTGACAGAATGCAGAAGTGGAGCATCAGAAGAAAAGCTGAAGGTTCCCAATAAATGAGCTAAATGGCTGAGAATGTCTCAGCCAGAGAAGACAGAGCAGGACTTTGGGCTGCTCTCCTCTGGAGCTGAGGGCTTGTCACACCACGGGAGGAGGAGATGCATTCTATGCAGCTCCGAAGTGCAAGCCTTGGGTAAAAGCTCCTGGAAGGCAGGTTTTCCTCTCATACCTGGAAAAATAGTCTGATGCAGCTCCCTCGGCATGGCCTAGGTCACTTAAAGCATTAGCGAACTCCTTGTTACTTGGCAGAGTCCAAACAAGTGTTGAATGGCCCTCTGTGTCACAGATAGCCTTCAAGATCTAGCATGAGGCTGGGGATTGGATGCAATGACTTAAGTAACCTGAAAATTAGGCCATTTTATTCAGTAGTCTTAAATATTCATATAGACCCTACTGTGTTTAGTGCCAATAAGGGGCATGACTTCCTAAGTGCCCAGAAATAAAGTTGCTCTGTTTTTCTTCATCAGGAGATGACCCATTCCTGGCCTCCTACCCTCACTGCCATGCACACTTCTGGAAATTTTGAGCAGAAAACATTTCCAACCCCAGGACAGGTCAGTTCTCCTCCACTTTCCTTGACACCGGAATCTTCTGATGGAAGTCTTAGGGGTTAAAATGCTTTGGTTGTCTAGCACCCTGAAAATCTAGTCTCCTCTGGCCCTCAAAATGATAATATAAATATAAACTTTATTGAAAAGGATTGTTTAAGCCAACCTACACCCACACGCTGGAATGCATTCCCTTCGACATACGCATCACTGCAGCCTGGGCATCTGTATCCTGAGGAGCTGAGCTTATCACTTTAGGAAGGCCACATAGCAGGGTGACACAACTCACAAGTTGTAGGTTAAGAAAACTTACACTCCTCACCCTGATGGAGCACTTTTCATTTTTGTGCATCATTGTTTAGTCCTGGAAGGTTCCCAATAAGTCAGCCAAATGGCTGAGAATATCTCAGCCAGAGAAGAGACAGCAGGACATAGGACGACTATCTTTTTAGCAGAAAAATGATCTCTGCCAGCATAGCACCTTTACCATCACACTATTTCTTCCTCTATGATTCTATTGTAATGTCATGGCTATAATGTTTTCTCCCAAAACAACTTAGCAGCATCAGTTTTAAAAGTACCCAAACAGATGCAGCAAATCTAACTGCTTACGTTTAACTTTTTAAAAAGATCACTTCCTTCCCTCTTTTCTTCCTCCCTTTGTTCTTTGACTCCTTTCTTCCTTTCATTTATTTAAACACTATTTGCAGAACTCATAAAATGTTCATAAAGTTAAGAGTGAAGAAAGGGCTTCTCCATGTTGTCAGGTAAATGACAAAGCAGTATTTCTGGTATGGTAGGGGGTCTTTGTAGATTCTGCCCTGCTCTTCAAAACGTGTAACCCTTGCCAGGGGAATTGAGGAAGTCACCATGGAGGTGGGTGGAGACCCATCCCAAGAGAAAAACGCTCCATGTGGGAAACTGGAATAAGCAAAAGCACAGAGAGATGCGTGATCACAGAGTGATTTGTATGAATATTAGGTGCCAAGACGCTGGAGTAATTTTGTGATGGGCCAGTGGAGAGAGGTGAACTCTGGGCAAGTGAATGCACTGCTCTGAAAGGCTTTGGAAGCCACCCAAGGGGTTTGGACTTTGTTTATGAAAGGAGAATCACCCAATCAGATCCTTTTAGTTCTTGGAGTCATGACTTTGACAACAACTCTAATCTAAATGCTCTCCTTTGAAAGGAATTTGGACTAAGTGAGCAGCAACCTCACTGTTCCAGTCTGGGGGTGTGACATTTCTTCTTGCATCCACACTCCCCTTTCCGAGGGTTCACTGAGCTTGGTGTCCCTCTCCTTAGCATCTCCAGCAAAAGGAGCATTTCTTTGGTGAATCCAAATTGCAGCTTTTTAGTTGGGTTTTCCGGTTTTGCAGATAATTTGTGCAAGTTGCAATGCTGATATCTGTAAGTGTATGCAAAAGAACTGGTTGTTTAAATTGGCTCCTTTAGTATGAGCATAATTCAGAATCAAGCATAATTACATTTCCTGACCATTGTTCATGCTACATAACCTCATAAGAAAGATAGAAGCAAATGGGATAAAGTGATAAAAGCAGGATTGCCACATGCCCACTATTTTGTTCCATTTGATTCCTGTCAAAAAGTTGATTTGAAGGAAAACTACAGCCACACAATAAAATGGTACCACATGTCTCCCCTTATTTTAAGCACTTAATAATTACTAAATAATTCAATCCTACTCACAGCCCAGGGATAGTGGTAACTTGCTTATCTGTAATTTAAGGAGGAGGAAGTAACATTCACGAACTTACTCAGTTAATAAATGAGGTAAGCAGCATTTAGACCTAAGTGTTCAGACAACAGGGCTCACACTGTCTCTCAGTGTGTCTTGTTCCATACAGATTCACAGAGAACCCAGTTCGCATTGCATGTTCCCCAGCGAGGCTGCCTCCAGTGCGTGTGTGTAACAAGGGTGCCTGCCTTTCCCTGTGTTGGCAGAACTGAGTGGTTCCACCCTCTCAGAAAGCATCACTTTTCTTACATCCATGACAGAGCTCACCTACGGGCAGGAACACTGCCATAGGAACTGTGGTCCTCTAAGCTTTTAATCCTGGCTCTTCCCTTGCCCTTTGCTGGCTGTGTGGTCCTATGCAGGTTCCTCCAAGCTTCCATTTCTTCCTCTGGTTAATCATCTAATTCCATAAATTTATAAAGACAAATGTAGTTGAAGAATCATCAGGTTAAATTTTCTTACCAATCCCAGATTGAAAATGCTATGCTTTCTCACAGAGCATGGAAAAACTTACAAGGAAGGCGTAAGTATGTGCCAAGCACAATTAAGGGAGCCATAGTTTGCTTAGGGGAAGTTTACTAAAAGAAACATCCTCTAGAAGATGGGTTGGCATGCCCATAAATTTTTAGTTCTTTTAAAAATTTAAATAGGTAAAATTATTGAAAAAAAAATAACATGGTATTGTGAATACTATGATCGTGAACATGGAATTCAAATCTTGATATCTATAAAGAAAGCTTTCTTCCAAACCAGCCACTCTCACTTATGCTGTAGTGGTCAAATTCAGTAGTTGTGTTATAGATACAACGTTGCTCAAAGCCTGATATTATCTGACCCTTACAGAAAAAGTTAGCTGACCCCTGTTCCAGAATCTAGATCCTACAGGCACCTCTGATTGTAGGGCTTATCAAGGCCCTTGTTTAAAAGGGTCCCCTGTAAGTTCATGAAAACAATTTCATATCAATATTTTCTAGGGTATGTAACATGTTTATGAAATGGGCACAGATCGAGGTCACATTTTATAAAAATTGTCACTATATGCTTTTAGCAGTTGCTGGATGAACAATGCAGATTTTTTTCTATGACCAGGCTGCTTCCAGTTAGGGTTGGATATTTATGTAATTGTGACTTCAGTAATACACAACGACGTTTCATTTATTTGGACTTCTGGTTTAATGCCTGTCAAGTTTAACATTAAAAATTATCCAGACTATATGATATCTATTACCAAAATTAGTGAGTAAAACAATTCTATTTACTCTACAGGTCACTCTCTTGATGTTCTGAAACAACTGACTGTTTGGGGATAAAACCCCAAACAGAAAAAAGCTTCTACTAAATGGTGCTGGGAAAACTGGTTTTCCACATGCTGAAGATTAAACCTAGACCTATATCTCTCACCATGCACTAAACTAAACTCAAAATGAGTTTGATTAAATATTAAAGATCTAAATATTAAAACAGGAACAATCTGCTGGAAGATACAATAGGTAAAACTCTTGAATACATGGATGTAGGCAAAGACTTTAGGATTAAAACCCCAATAGCAGGAAATATTACAAAGAATCAACAATGGGATCTCAGCATATTAAAAAAGCTTTTGCATAGTACAGGAAACCACCAACGGGGTGAAGAGACAAACCACCGAATGGGAATTTTTTTTTTAATCAGGTGTTCTTCAAACAAAGGGCTAATATATAGAATACATAAAGAACTCAAAAAAGTTAGACCCCCCCCCAAATGTAAAGACCCAATCCCAAAGTGGGCATCTGAGATGAATACACACCTCTCAGATGAAAAGAAATATGAATGGGAAATAAATATATGAAAAATTGTTCAACATCATTGGTCTGGATAAATGGAATTATTGGATAATTGTAGGTATCATTGCATACTAGCCATTTAAGAGAAATGATTTTGAATTGCAATTCTTATTTTCTTGATTTCCCTTCAAGATTGTATTGACTATATTTTAGTTGTTCTTTATGAAACAGATAGTATGAAGATAATTGTTATATTTTGATGTAGTATTATGTTACGGTATAACCATGCCCTTAAGAGTTACAAGGAAAGAATGTGTGTCTCTACGTTTAACTATCATAGATTCTTGTGTTTCTCAAATTCTCACTTTCCTGTGACATTTCCTATGGATTTCTGTACTTTTCTTTTTCACATCTCAACATTCCTTCCCAGTGACTGGGCTTCTAAAAGTATTTCCCCTTTTTGTGCCATCTATCATTTGCTACGCAGGGAAATCAAATGGTCAAGGTATATAGTGCTTTTTTTCAAAAGGCAGTTCTTTATCATGGAAGAGACAGAAGTCCTTGAGCAGCAAACTGTGTAGATATTATGATAGAGGCCTTGGTCACCTCTTGTGATTATCAAGAAAGACTCATAATTTGGGCAGCAGAGCTTTGGTAAACAGTTTGGAAGGTTCACTTTAATAGCATGGTGGTATAGCTACCACTTACTTCTTTTAACAATAAATTATACTGTAATCTTCTATTTCTCTGTATAGTGTGGTGAGATTAAGTTTAATCTTAATTAAATTTCAGATTACTTATAGCAGCAATTGATAACTAATTCTTCTATTTACTTGACTTTGTTGACTCTAGTTTACTTGAATTTGTTGAACATTCGCTTTTCAGTCTATGTTAATTCTCTCATAGGTACCCACGATGTTGTGTGATTTAAATAGTCTTGTAGTTCTTTGGCTGGGCCATGTTATCAGGAACCACACACATGTGTCACACTCCCAGAAAGCCCCAAGTGTGCAAATCCACATTTCTCAAAACAGTGAATGAACTGTCTAAAAGGTGACTTTCAAATCAAAATTAAATCCATATTCCAAATTGTTTCCTCTACTTCCACTTGTAATGAATTTTCATCAACATTCTTCTTGTACAAAATGAAGTACAGCTATCACAGATGAGGTAGAAATTTGGATTGGTTTCTGTTTTAAAACATGAAAACTTTGCACATCTATTAATTATATTCTTTTTTTTATAATTTTACAAAAGCCACGATCATTTGTTTATTTGAACATGATCGCCTATACTTCTGTAGAGGTAGCATTGTCTAGCTCAGTGAGAAACTCTACCCTTGAATTTCACACATACGGGTCATTTGTTCCCATGAGGCGCATATTTCCAAATAGACACCAGCCTTATTTATAATCCTGATAAAAAAGGCTGTTATGATCATGTCACAGCAGGTTTGGTTAGCAAATATTTATCCTTCAAACAGAGCTACAGACAGAAGCCTAATTAATGTAATTGTTAACAGTGGTTTCCTATTTGCAAACATTTGTTGTCGTATTTATCTTCAGCAAATAACAGATATACTTTGTTCCTCTTGTATGTTTAACTCATGTTTTTATGCAATGTGTTCTTCCTTACAGGAATCCCAACATCTGACTCCAGGATTCACCTTGCAGAGTAAGTGTTTTTGGAAATCTCTTCTTAGTACAAGAATCCACTCTTCCCTTCCCCATTTCTCCCTCTTTCCCACTCAATATCATTAAAACGTGAAAGAGCAATAATGGCACACTGGTACATGTGATTTATCTAATTAGTTCCCCTTTTCATCTGTTATTCATGGCAGGAGGCAATGAAACTGTGTGACTGTTTGGAGCCTAACTTCATTCAGAATAATCATTTGAAAGTAGAAACATGAGCAGTAATTGTGTCCTTTCTTTTCAGAGTGGAGTGACCCAACCAGCAGAGCTTCTACAAAGTCAGTATCATTCGAGTTGTGAGTACTTGGGTTCCCAGACCAGGTTTCCTCTGGTGTATTGAGCAAGGAAATAGTGTCCCGACATTGAACTCTTCTTCTCTTGCTCTTTCTTGTTCCTTCTCTTGCTCTTTCTTGTTCCTTGTTCCTTGAGCTGTGAATCCCAGCTCACAGTAATACACACTTTGGTTGGGAGGCAAATCAGATTTTCTGTTGTCTGAGTCCATTCGAACTGTTGTAACATCAAAAACGGGATGCTTATAAACAACAAAAATGTGTTTATCATAGTTCTGAAGGCCAGGGAATCAGAAATCAAGTCCCCAGAAGAACTGATATCTGGTGAGACCACATTTCCTCATGGATGGCCATTCTCTCACTCCACACTCACATGCCAGAGGGGATCAGTGGTCTGTCTGGGACCTCTTTTAAAAACCAGGGATGGTAGCACACACTTGTAATCCCAGCACTGACTTGGGAGGCTGAGACCAAAGGTTCATGAGTTCAAAGTCAATCTAGGCTATTTACCAAGTCCTTGTCTCAAAAGTCCAAAAAAATTAAAAACAAAGAAAAGCATGAAGACACTAACCCCATCCATTAGGCCTCAACTCTCATGAACTGGCTACTTCCTGAAGACAGCACCTTCTAATGCCATCACCTTGTGTGTGTGTGTGTGTGTGTGTGTGTGCGTGGGGGGCGGTTCAATGTATGAAGTTTCGTGTCTACCAATTCTCAGGCTACAGGCTCCATAAGTAAGTAATAGTAAAAGTGAATTTGATCACTGTGAGGTTCTCCAGTGATGCAGACACAGGCTGGTCAGTCCAGATAGGAAAGCAATGGGAATTCAGTGGGAAACAAATAAGACTACTTGTTTGGGCATCATGTAACATTATCCAGAGTAATCATTATAAACAGCTACAACTGACCAGGTTGCATAAGGGATTCATCTGGACAACCATGATCAGACATGAAATGTCATGTGGCTTCCTATGACCTGGGAGCCCAAGACTATTTGCAGGTCATCTGGCATCTATATATTAAATACAAAGAGTATCAGCTGGGAAGAGAGAGAATAAGCAATTACATGGTGCCAGGGTAAAGTTCAGAAGCCAGGGCTCCACGATTCGTTCAGTGCTCTCTTCAATTTTTATTAATGGTAACTGAAGGGGAAGTTCGTGGAAACTAATTTCTTCACATTAACTACTGTAGATTTTAAGTACTCATTTGACCAAGAGTACTTCAAGGGAGTATTTCTTTCATGTTTCTTTCCTTCCTAATAATAGCAAATGGAAGTTGACATGTCTGTGTAATATTACACACTTGAATTTCCAAAATGAAATAATTTATGGCATTGAAGTGGCCTAATGGCACACTTGAAGTGAATTGCTCACCTTTTGAAAGATCATAAATAATTGCATAAAACAACTGGGAATGACTCCCACATAGAGGCTCTGACAAAGTCAGTGCTAGTTCAACTCCACATTATTATTGAGAGGTAGCAGCAAAGCCCCTAAACCCTGCCCAGATCTCTAATTTTAATTTCTGGCCTGATCTGCCAAAAATTCAAAGCTCAAACTTCAACAACCAAAAATCCTCAACTTTAGACAGTGGTAAAATACAAGAGAACAGGATAAATAAAAACACAATATTGACATAAGGACCAAACTATATGGAAACACAGGAATCAAAATCATCTTTACATTGTTGGTTTTGGTTTTCTCATTAATCACATAAACACATTGTCCTTTGCCTTGATATCCTCCTGTCCTACCTCAACCTTACCCATATTAAGAAGACAATGAAACACAGAGAGAGTGAGAGAGAGAGAGAGAGAGAGAGAGAGAGAGAGAGAGAGAGAGAGAGAGAGAATAAATGTAGGTTTACAAACATGAAAATTATTTTCCAGTGTAAAATGATCTTACTCCAAAAGTATAAGTATTAGGCTCCCATGGTGAAATATGCTGCTTTCTATGTATACCATACGATTTAATATTTCAGAAGTCTGTAACTAACAGAAACAAACTCATCACTGGTGGTTTATAGTTGGAAGCTGCTTTTCAGAAAACAGGACTGTACAGCACAGTGGTATATAGTGCAGTCAGGAAGAGTGTAGGTCTCCACACGAAACATTAATAAAGTAGAAGACACTGAGTCCATTTTATGAATTACCTGCTCTCTTTTTGGCTGCTTGACCTGATGTCCGAGCACTACCCATCAGATTTTAGCTGGGAAAAGTTCCTTTCCTATGGCAGGGTATAGGTTTAACATGGTACAGATCGTACTTTTACGGGTTTCCTTGTTAGCTTCCCAATTATCATCAGCTAAGCTATTATTATTCTCCCACATTTTACCACTGTGTGTTTAAGCCAATTTCCAGGACTTTCCATTTGGCAAGGAAATCCTCAGGCAATTAAGAACATTTGGAGCATAGACTGCTGCTGCCTGGTAGTTGGTAGGAAGAAGCCCCTAAGTTAGCTGGGCTGCTGGAAAGATGCCCACCCAGGGTGGACAGTTGTGCAGGGCACACTCCCTGCCATTGAGCATGGTGGAGTTTAGAATACTGTAAAGTGGGAACCCTTAGTTCCTGGGACACTGTACACATTTTCCTTATCTTGGCAGTTTTCCCTGGTTAGGGAGATGCAGACCTTCCTTTCATATGTGGCTTGCTTATCTGGACTGTGTGCCTGAGCCCCAGGTCTGCAGACCCTGGCAGCTGAGTGCCTGAGAGCAGACTTGCAACTGATCGACCAGGCTTACTATTTATTCATGATAGCTGCTGCTGTCTCTGGGCCTGATCCTGGCACATGGCTCGCCTTTCAGACACCTGGGTATCCTTGTGTTTGTTCAGTGTATTTCATCTGCAGACAGTGCTTTTCGCAGGGTGTCCATCAACCCCGGTGACATCCCAGCTGTTCCATCAGAACCTTGAACACCCGTAAGGCAGGAGCACTGCATCAGGGGATTGGATGAGCTAAGTTGGAGCCTGTGCTCTATTGGAATTGTGGCATTGGTGGGAAACACTGACCTAGAGTTACAAAAGTGAGTTTAACTCATAGAAGAACCTATCTTTATTTTAGAGTATACAGTTAGAGTCCCATAAGGAAGATCAAATGAATGGGCATAGGTGTATACACACGATCATTTACCAGCATTCAAATATAAGCATATTCTTTAGTAATTAAACCTAACAACATAAATGTACTTTTGCCTCTTGCGTGTGTGTGTGTGTGTGTGTGTGTGTGTGTGTGTGTGTGTGTGAGTGTGATGCTGGACATTGAAACTAGAGCCTTCTCCCTCAGATACATATTTTTTTTGAGAAGGGGGTGGGTTTATCTAGATGTAAAGGTTGCCCAAACTGAGATCCTCCTGTCACATTCTCCTAAAGTACTGGGACAAAAAGTGTAGGCTGTCCCACCAGCTAAAAGTAAATTTAACTTTAATCCTTAATAATTTGTAAAGGAGAGAATATCCAGCAGGTGGTCGTCTCCACTGTCTCCCTTTAGCCTCCATGAAACTGAGCTGTGTTCAGTCTTTGCAAAGGTCCTGTCAGCATCTTGCATATCCAGTAGGGTTTCTAGCCTGCTTCCAAAATAGTCTATATTCCATAAAACATGTGAGGCACAAATTTGAGAAGCTTGATATACATTTTTGGGGGCTGTAGAGTGGTCTATTCACACAGGAGTATAATGTCTATTTTATCTCTAAAAGATGCACTATTACAATTACCTGATTTGTGTTCTCAGTGTAAACATCAGACATTGTGTGACTTCGTAGTTTGTTAGTGAAGCCATTAAGAATCAAAGGGGAAGAAAACACACACAAAATCAAAGAATGTGGATTTTATTTATTGACTTGGATTGTTTTATCTAATTGATGATAACACTTGTCATCACTTGCCATAGAGAATCCTTGTGAAAAATCCTTGGCCTGTTGGTTTTTCATGAGCCATGGTAAGTTAGAACAGATAGGATGCATACAGTTGCTGCCCTGGGAAGAATTTTCAGACAGCTTCTGTGAACTGAGTGTCTGCCCAGTCAGTCTTTGACTTCAGTTAGTTTGTGAGTACAGTTGAGAATATGGCAGCCTCAAGTACCTTGGTGACTCTTGGTTGTCAACATTTGGACTCTATCCAATTGGAAACCATCCAGACCCACTTTTAACCAAGCAGCTCTTGCATTTTAAACCATGCTATCAAGAATGCCTGCACAGTTTCCATAAAGGCAGGCATAATCATAAGCTGTTTTTTCTTGCCATAAATCTTGTTCTCGTACTTACAGTGTTAGTGACATGTTTGAAAACATCCCAACCAGATAGTTGATGAAAGGCCACATGGAAAGAGACTGGTTGTGGCCAGCCTCAGTTTATCTGTGAGTGCTCGATACACATATCACATGAACAAATGTCTAGTTTGAAGGAAAGACAATGATACTATCACCAGAATGGCAGAAATCTTAATAACCACTGAGGTTTGAAGCACATGTGCCAGGCCCATGCCAGGCTCATCTATGTCCATTTGCCCAATTAAGATTAGCAGCTTTTTTTTTTTTTTTTTTTTGTACTGGGGATCAAACTCACAACCTCGCGCTTACCAGGCAGGCGCTTAAGCCACTGAGCTAAATCCCCGGCCTTAGCAGCCATCTTGAAAGTGCTCCATATCATTCCTACTATACTGTACAAAAGTAAAGCAAAGGGAGAACATGGTTTCTGCACTGCACAGTCAATTGGAAGACCAACTACTCATACTTATGTGGAATGGACATTTTGACTACAAACATATAAAAGGGCCATCTAAGTAACTTTTCTCCCTGGTAGCAAAGGTCAAATGCAGACTGAGGGCCCTGTGCATTCAAAACCCTTCTCTTCCCACTGGGCTGCCCTTACATATAGGATCTGATGCATTCAGGGATTAGTTACTCCGAGTTTGGCAGTTTGAACCTTTAAGTAGACTAGTAGAACTGGCTAGTGAGAAAAAGTCCCACAAGAAATTATACCTCTGTTCTTTGAAAGATATAAAACTGAATGAAAATTGCTTTATTAACTAAGATATCATTACTTCTAACCTTTACTGTAAATGTTACGAACATTTCATTACCATAGAGAATAGAAAGATTGTGAGAATGTTTTTCAGATTGCTATAACTCACACAAGCATTGTATTGCTTCCTAGATAAATTTCAAATAATTTTTACCCCCAAACCCTCACATTTATTATAACCCTTCTGCCAAAACTTTCATCATTGAAAACATTTCCTTCGAGAATTTCATTTCAGATTTCAGAACTGCTACACCTTATTGTGAGCAATATAACTAACATCCTAGCAATTTCATATATTCTTCCCTAAGCAGATGTTTGGTTTGCTACTTAGATGTAATTTCAGGAGCAAAGTGCCTGTGTAATACAGTAAGAAAAATGACTGTTATTTTCTTAATCAGATTAATTCATAATCATAATACATAATACATAATTTGGAATGTAGAAATACGGATCATCAGTTTCAAGGCTTATAAAAACCAAACTAATTCTCCTGGTAAACTGGTGATCTCAGTGATGTTCATGAGTTTCCATTTTAAACCAAGAAGTATGCCAATTTTGCTTTTAACCTATCCTGCGTGCCCCATGTCTCAGAGCTTGCCAACTTTTTGCAAGGACTTAATATATTTTTGGAAGTTCTCCACTGCATCAGGGACAGCCACCTGGGGGCAGAGAAAACAAAATTTGGCAGCCTGTTCAGGCTGTGAATTAAAGGTAATTCACAGTTTGAAATGAATCAGCATGAGGTCCTTAAGAAGAGTAATCAGACATCAAGAGATTTTATGTTGAGGATTCTATATTGGCTAATGTGACAACAAGCAATATTGGCATTTGGAATATTCACATCTAGGAGTGCTGAAGCTACTGTGTGACTTGCTAGGTGCCATGACTGAAAATCAGAACTCCTTCACGAAGAGAATTGTAGATTTCCACTTCTATTACACAAGCTCAAACCATAAGTGTTTTTCATTCAGCTTGCATAGTTCAAAGATCAGATTTGTTTTCTACAGTGTTTTGTATGGGCCCACATCTAGAGTAGGAATTCTGTTTTTCAGGTGGCATTTCAGATAGCTCTGAATTGGACCAAGTTCTTTCTCTCAAGAAAAAGTCAAACATCCCTTCTTTATGCTTTATGATTTGCATCTGTATCTACATTCATTCATTCATTCATTCAATCATTCATACATTGAGTTGTTCATTCATTCATTCATTCATTCAAGTTTTCATTTCTTTCACCAAATATATATTCAGCTCCTAGCAGTGTATGGCTTGGGGCCAGACACTGGTAACTTTAGGGGAAACACTGTATTCTTCTTCAAGGAGCTAAAGATTAGACTTGTGCTGACAGCACCACTAACTCATCCAGCTCAGATTACAGAGCACCAAATATGTGCCAGGCTTTTTTTCTGTTTACTAGCCCATGGAGTTCATCATCAATACAGAAATGGAAGCCAAAGCTCAGAGTCATTGATTAAGTTGCTCAAAGTGCCACAGTGGCAAAGGGTAGAGCCAGGATGGCTTCATAGTGAGTGCATATTCTTCCTATGTTAAACTACTGCACAAAAACTTTGGAGAGGGTTGTATTGATTTGCAGTCAGGTGATTTGTAGTCAGGCCCCAGGAATTAGATCAAAGGGCACTAATCACAATTTGGGCCAAAAGGTACCCACCATTTTGGTTTTAATCATGGTTCTGAATATTGAGTTCAGTCTTGTATACCATGTACACTGCATGTGACAATGTGGATGTGTGGTAGGCAAATGCATCCTCAGCTCAGGGCCTGCAGCCAGACTGAATCACTTCGAGGACTATGAGGTGCTCCCCACAATGAGACTGAAGGATCCAGTCATGTCTGTGTGTGGCCTATGCCATTGTGAAAGATCCATGTGAGAGTGACTGCAGTGGTATGTGATGGGAGTGACATTTCCCTCCAGAAATCGCCATTTTGCCATATGAAAGTGAAAAGATGAAAAAACTAGCATTTGGTTCTATTTTTATGAGAGAGTCATTCATCACCTTTGCTGCCTCCCAACTTGTTCGATAATTGGAAAGTGGCTTCATATCCTCATAGCAGAATAAATTTCAAAACATATATATTCCCATGTGTTACCAACCACAGTGGCGAGTTTCCAAGTTCTCTTCCATGTTTTAAGCAGTGACTGAGATTGAAGTAAACTAATTCTGGTGGGAAACACTGGACTTAATAAGCAAGGGGCCAATGTTAACAAGTTCAGTTGCATAATTGAATGTAATGTTGCGATAACAAACACGTGTGTGCACACATGCACGCGTGCACTCTGTATCCTATATTTGGGCCTCTCCAATTCTATCTGATCTAAGGAGATTCGTGTGCACATAAGCATCTTCTCTTTTCAATTATTAGATTGTAAAATGCTGGGATAAGAGACACTTTTCATGTGCATAGTGATTGGTAGTTTTAAAGCACTTTCACACAATACATTAATCTCATGTGAGCATCAGAGAAATCCTGTTAGGAAGCCAGTTATCTTCTGTTAGGGAGAGAAAGATATTTGCCCAAAGTTGGCCATCTAGAGAATGGCAGAGCTGGGACAACTAAAACCCAGAATTCTGCATTCCCATTAGAACATGCTGCTTGGTCCCTGAATTCCCCAGATGACTGAAGGACCAGACCTCATCAATCGGTCTTGACATGTCTTCCAGGCCCAGAAAAGAAAAAAAAAACCACCAGGGAGTAGAATATCAGACAAGAAGCAGCCATCCCACTTCTGAACTACTCATTTGGTGTATCCATCCTACCGAGCATCTAACAGCCAGATCATTGCCAAAATTGCATTATTGGGAATGTTATATTCAAATGATCTGCTCTTGACACCTTCTCAGTGCTACTAAAAGCCCTTCCATTTTTCTGATGAGTGGGGTGTAGCACTGGTAGAGTACCACAGATGTATGCACAGTAATGGCTGGAAAATCAGTTGAAAAATCTGACAAACAGCTTGCTTTGTAGTTCAGCCATCCATTTGAATAATGGGACCCCCAAAAGGAAAAAGTCTCAAAGCTATCTCATTGACACCTCCAAATATGCTGCAGAACTTGGGACTGTTTAGTGGTCGGGGGTGGAGTCCGATGGGATTGGGCAGGTCTTCTGAAGACTAGGTGAACCAAATATAGATGCTTTGCTACTCTTGGGCTCCTGACACTCGAGATCTGAAAATACAGCCCTTTAGTGCGCTGCCTTGTGTACTCTCCTCACCTAGGGTCCCATCGTGCCTAAGAGAGCAGAGATATAGAAAGAGATGTCCAGAGAGGCAACTTGGTCAGCTCCATTGCCTACTTTCCAGATTCACTTGCTTCTGCAAAAGCCGCTCACTTTCTTAAAAAGTCTCAAATATATAGCTCAATGGTATAACTATAAGAAATATTCCTAGTTTTTCAAAACCTACTTTTTAAATGTATCTATTCTGAACAACATCTAGAAATTGTCAAGGCCATCTGGACATTGAACTCTTTATTATTATGTTTCCCCAAGGAATATGTCATGCCTCATGGCACAAAAGGAAAAGAGTAACATAAACTTCACGTGAGCATATACTCGGTAATTATAGCCACCACTTTTTGGTACATGTTATATGCCAAGTGTATACAAACATTTTACAAACATCAGCTGTTTCACCTTCAAAACAGTTATCATCAGAGCAGTATCATCCTTTCCAGAACGGTCCTCTCAAGGTCTTAAAGTGGTACCAAAGGGACACCTGTGCCACACACCCAGTACTGTTGCTAACCTTTCAAGGCAGGATGGCCTGACTGGCCACTTATGTAATCATATTACATCCTCATAACATCTCTGAGAGGTAGATATGATTAAACCAACTTCAAGGAGAAGGAAATTTTATCTCCTAGTAGATAAATGACTTGCTCAGGATCACAGAGATCATTGTTGAAGAAGCTGAAATTTTATTCTGGGATTCTTGAATTCAGAGCTCAAACATCTTTTATACCATATCTGCCTCATTCGTACAAAGCCTCAATTCAGATGTTATTGTGAAGTGCAGAGGAAAACAAAAGGCACAGATGCCGATACTTCCCAGTTCTGTGCCATTATGTGTATTTCGCATATACTGTCCTTTTGTTACATTTCGTCTCTACGCAATTCTTGGTCCCAAAAAAGCAGAGCTAAAACTTATCATTGCTCTGAAGAGCCCACAGCTGTGACTTTCATTTCTGGGTGGTTCACATGCCAGCTTTCTTAATCCTCTGTCATATAATTTGATGATTCACTTGATGCTTTCCTGAGCCTTTGTTTATTCATATAATAAAACAGGGATGTTTCTCAGACTCGTTAGTAAAGTGTGTTGGTATTGAATGATCTCAGGAATGGGGTTTTCAGACAATTCCTTCTTGCTCCATGTTAGAAGTAGAGAAAGTCATGCTCAGATGGCTTAGGTGAGTTGCCTATATGCATAGAGCTCGTAGTGTTGCAAAGCGTCAGTCCCATGCTTCGTGACTCACAGTGGGGAACATTTTTTACTACTAGTCACAATCTTTTTCCCAAACTGTTGTGTCAATTTGGTTTGAATGGAAAGATCAACTATCAGTGCTGCCAGTAAATTATGTGGGCTATTCTTCACCTAGTTTGATACCCCCTGCATGCTCCAGGACATTTTGTCATGTCACAGAGACATCAAGCACTGTCCCATCATTTATGCCCAAGAATTCAGGTGACTGATAGGTTGAACCTTATAGAAAACTATGGAAACTTGTAAAATATCACACACTTTCCACAATTCCATTCTTAGAGAATGGAATTTGGGGTTAAGGCCCCCATGTATCTTCATGATTTCTGGCAGTGCTTTTTTCTTCTGAGATTGAAGAAGACTTAAAACTAGTAACCCGTCTTGGCCTTTAGTACTGGATCAGACTTCCAGGTTGCTTCTGTGGAAATCTGTTCCTTGAAAATTAGATCCTGAGTGAATCACTAAGAAATTTAGAAGTACACTGCTGCTATGAACTTTAAAGAAAAGGTTGCTTGTGATTGTCAATGACAGCCTCTTAATTGAAATAATCTGCCTATCCTCCTGCTGGAAAGAGTTTGTGTGTCTTGGAGAGTGGAGACCAAAAGATTATATCCTGATGGATTTCTTAAATGTGAAAAATGGTTGTGGCTTGAACCAAAGCTGCTTTCTGCACGAAATTTAAATCAACTTTAACTCAATTTATGCTATTCAGAAAGAACTGTGATATTCAGTATTCAGGGTGGCCAGAAGCCAAGATATACAGTAAAGACACAGAGAAGATACTGCTGGGGTTCTAGCCCAGACAAATCCCAGTAGGCTTAGGATCCAAATGGCAGCCACTTCCAAACCACAGATTTCTATGCCCAAGCCTCTGGGCAGTTGGAGAATGCAGAGCAGCAGCATAACAGACTTTCAGATCAAGAGGTGACTTAAAGATCTGAAGCCATGTTGATGATCCCAAAGCCAGGAAAATGAAACAAGCAATGTAGGGTAACTTGCCTTTCAGCAGGATGCATAGCAGAGGCACTGGTAATTTCAGGGATTCATTCTTATATTTCTCTCTAAGGGCAGAACATCACGGTGGCCCAGCTTTATAATTAGCTGTGGCTGTGTCTGTGGTTCCTTAACAAGATGGCTTTTTGTTTGCTTGAGCCTTTTTCATCTTCTTTTTCTTTTCTTGCATACTCACAACAAGATTTTAACCCGTTTCTAATGCCATGCATAGAAAGTAACTCTTTTAACTCAAAGAGATCATTTCAGCTAAGAAATGACAGTGCTATCCCAAGCAAACTGGCTTACTCTTTTGCACACAAAATATACAAAATATTAACTTTGTTGGACAATCTAGCTGGGGCTATAAAGGACTGAAGTAGTGACCTCTCTCATCTCATGGTGAGAGAGTCCCTTGAGATGGGAAGATCTGTCCAACAACTATCTCTTACCCCTCTTTTCCCTTGACAGTATTTTCTTGCTGATTTTGTTAATCTAGGTGCCAAGGAGAGTGTGATAGTGATGGGTAGCTGGTGCTCTTCTTCCAAACCGTGGGAAAGTCCTTGAATGTCCAACAAACACCAGCTGTCTTTTACCTAAAGGGACCGTAGAGCCATAGGAAATAGCACTTTTTGGCTCTTCTAATATAATAGGCTCACAGATTTGTGAAGACCAGAGTGGATGGGGTAGCATGCATCTACATAGTTCCTCAGCAACTGGTCTAGGACCTGCTACTTCCTAAATAATCTGAAAACACTGTCAAGCATATGGGAGGTAGTGAAGGAATGTTCTAGAAGATATCAAATTTTCTGTTATAATAACATTTCGACAGATTTTATTCTTTTATGTCTCAACACGTAGAAAAGGTAGTACCATAAAAGAAAATACACATCCATGCATGTATGTGTGACTGGAAAGAATATAGGGTGGAATTTGAAGCGGATAGGCTCCGAGCCAGCATGCGCAGCTAAAGTCCTAGCTGCACCAGCCTTCAGTCATGTGATCTTGGGGCACGTTACTTAACCTTACTATCACTTCATTTCCTCATCTGTAAAATGGGATGGGATTAGCACTTGCACTGTGGGATTTAGTGGAGGGGGTACTTAATACGGTGCCTGACACATAGAAAGTTCTTAGCAAATATTAAATATTGTTATTAATTACACTCACGAGCAGTATAGGCATTATTGCCAAGTCTTTGGCATGAGTGCTACCTGCACTCTGTTTCATTCTTCAGCCACCCAAGCAGCCCTTCACTCCTTTCCCTGAGCTGTCCCAGTGGCCCCAGTTGGAGCAAGACCTCTTCAAAACAAGCAAACCCAGAGTACATTGAACATTTCCTCTGCTGACACTCACAACCCCGTCCCTAAAGGTAAAAATGGAGAAGATCTATAATACTTTGAATATATACACTTTGGTAATAGGCACATTCTTTCCGTTCTTCAAGCTCATTGCCATGTCTTATCACAGTCACAATTGTCTTTTTGTGATTTTTGGAATTAGCTAGGACTTCAGTGTCAGACACTGTGCTGAATGTTTTACGTCCACTGACCAATGAGGAAGCACTACTCAGTGGTAATGAGGTACTATTATGGCCCATGAGGAACAGAGATTCATAAATGAAAGCTAAATTCTCACAGCCAGTAATATGAATCCATGATTTGAGCTTACATCTAGTTGACTCCAGAAAGGAAACCCTTACTTAAGCTTATCTTCCTGCTGCCCATGGAATCTCCAATCCCAGAATCCATCTGAGCTCAGTTGTTTTGGAAGTGACAGACCCACCTGACAGCTAACAGAGACAACAGAGAGCAAACAATGGAGGACAACAACTTGACCAGAAACAGTCTCTACCCCTGATTCCCTGGATAGCCTCTCCCCATTTGTAAAATAACTACTGGAATAATTTCCTGAGTCATATTGTTGATTGCTTGGATTAAATATGTGTGAGTAACTACTTTTAAAATATAATAAGCATGTTGCCAGTTTTCTAATGAGGTAGAACAGAATCCTGTTCTGAATTCTCAGTTCTTTGTTTGCATAAGGGAAATTGTATGGATAAGAAAACACATGAACACAATTTCAGGGAATAGCCACTACCATTCTGCGAAATAAACACTGTATTCCCTTGCCTAAGCAAATCATTCCTGATGCTATATATCTGCTTGTGTTTCCTTGGTCTGAAAAGATACTTTGGATTCTGCCTTTAATTATTCTCTGGGCTCACTATGAATCCCTTGAGAACTAGGCTTGTTTTTGCTGGGAGGGAAGATAAAATAACATTCAAATAGGTTTGAAAAATAAGAATGGAGTCTCAGAAGACATCCTATTGTAGAACATACCGTATATCAAAACATGTAAGTATGTAGTTGTAACAGTGACTTAGTAAACACATCACTGAGTGAACTATGAAAAATAATTCACTGAGGTGCTATTTCCCTTACTCCTAAGCGCTGAGTTAAGATAGATTGCCATAAAGTAGATATGTACTGTTTAAAAATATTTGTGTGTGTTTTTAGAATATTTTCTTCAGGCCCAATAGACTAATTTGTTTGCTTCCCGGGCTAGAAAAAATATACTATAAGGAATTTAGCTGTGATGTATATTAAGAGGGAGTCGAAAATAGTTTTTGAAGATAATAATTTTGAGCAAAGAAATGTCATTGGCAATTTGATTAAAAGTGTAACATAAATTACCTTTAGAAACTAGAATCAAAATCTTTCTATTACATAACAGCATTTCACACCCATCATGTTTGCTACTGGCACTTTTATTTATAAGAACTTGAAACCATAGGTAATGCAAGCATGTAATATAAATAAATAAATTGCCATTTACCAGAAAGTGATCTTTCTCTGGACAACACAGTTTATCCCTGGTAATAGACTGCCATTGTGTAAAAGCAGCTCTCTGACATATTCTGTGCATAATGCTTTTAGGTTAAACTGCTAGAAGCCCTGTTCAAAATATATAGAACAATAGCTGTTTGTAAGCATGCATCCCTTGATTTCTCTTGCTGAAACTTACAGATCTGAAATAAAGCGACTTGACTTTTCAAATAGTGTTTCAAGTCATGTTTATTGTATTTCAATTCCATATTCAAAGAAAATTTAATGAGTATGAATCAGGGGCACACACCCATAATCCCATCTACTTAGGAAGCTGAGGCAGGAGAAACATAAATTTGAGGGCATGATGGGCAATTTAGCAAAATCTTGTATCAAAATTAAAGAAAGAGGGATGAATAGGAGACAGAGACATCGAGACAGAGGGTGAGACAGAGAGAGAAAAGAAGGAAGGAAGGAAGGAAGGAAGGAAGGAAGGAAGGTAGGAAGGAAGCACAGACTGGGGAATGTGATTCAGTAATATAGTATTTAGCTACCATGTGTACAACACTGGGCTTAAGCCTAAGTACAGAAAAAAATGTTTGATAAAATATGATAAAAAGAATTGAAATAACACAGTAAAGACAATTCATTATGTTTAAACGTTTAAAAACAATTCAAGTTTAAAAATTCATGAAAAAATTCCCCAAATTTTAACCTATAATATAAAACTCTTTTTTTCTCAGGTTCATTCCAAAATGAAAATGCTGCATATATAGAACATTTTCAAAGCAATGTTTCCTAGAAATAGAATTTCACTGGCTTCTCCTTTTAAAAAGCAAACAAGCAATAAATGACACAGATTATGGCACTCTCTCTTGATGGAATAAACTAAGAAAAGACACATTCTCATGTACATGTAGATGCTGACCATTGAGTAGTCCGTATGATGGTTAACATTTAATGATTACAATGCATAATTTTATGTGGGAGAATAGAAGAAAAGGCATAGATAGATGTTTTCCCATTTGACACAAAGCTGTCACAAAAAGTTTTAGCATATTATTTCCAATAGATAAAAAGATAATTTTTCACCCTTTAGAAAAGAATATTTCACTTTGAAAATGATTCACCACAGGTTTTCTCTAAATAGTAAGCTCATCTCATGCATTTACAATATGGTTTGATTTTTCAAAACAGCAATTTACGTGCACTTTCCAGAAACAAATCTATTGTGCAAAGCTATGCTTACTTGTATAGGATAAAAAAGCAAAAGTTTTTTTTTTTCTTTTTTAAATTGAAGTCCACGATTTATAGAGTTTGCTCATCATTAATATTAATTATTTATAGTCCGGCAGCTTTTGTTAACACAAGTAGAGATGGAGATGCCACAGGCGGCCTCAGAGGTAGCTTCATAATGCTCATTCATAATTAGCAAAATGGCGTATTTCAGTAGCAGTCAATCAAATGCAGCCCTGTGCTTGTTCTCATGGGAACCTAACCCTTCAGCCTCTTCTTTCCCCTTAAGTTTGCTTGGTTCATAAACACATCCCGTGAGCTGAAAATTGGACAATAAATTAGTGAGAAAATTAGAGCAGAGTTCAGGGCTAACATTTCACAGAATGCAATTGTTAGTATGCGGAATTCCACAGCCAATGTGAAATGGACAAATTAGTAATTGGGGGTGTGGAGTAGCATCTCTCAGTCCACAAATTCTCTAAAGACTCCTGAAAACCAGTGTGGAAAGGTTACCTGGAATCCTCATTTTGAATAGAGCAAAATGCCACTGGAAAAGGGCCGGGGCTGGGCTAAGCAATGTCATTTGAGAGCTGCGTACCCAGCAACTAAGAGCATATCTGGGATGCAGAGGACACACCTCCTTTCTTTCACAGTGATATGTTCAGTAAAGTACCAGCTAGCTTTGCTTTTTTAAAGAAGCGGATTCAGTCTTTCTTAGGGAGAAGGTCAAACCACACAGGCACACTTAGCAGCAATTCTGAGATTCAACTGTATGGCTTCTCTATTCTAAGAAGCTTTCTTTGGGAAACTCATCCCTTTTGTCATGAAAATAAACAGTTCCTAAAATAAATTCAAGCACTTAATGCCCTCACTGCAATAACTTGGCTAAACACATTGTTTACCTTCCCTATGGAATTCATCTTTAAAGATGTTCTGAAAGTATTTCTGAACTGATTACATAGGGTTAATCCCAGGGCTTGTATTTGCAGAGCACTAATTTGAGACTTATACAGTGTAATTGTCTTAGAAAATTTCTGAGAACAAATTGAGCTTCTTAACTTTAAAAAGCAAAGCCCCATCCATCCCCGTGTTCATTTGTAGCTACCAGGCAATTCCTTGGGAGGGTTTTATGTCTCTGTCCCTGAGGGATTAGGTCAAGTTTGAGTACATTGACTTTTACCTCCTAACAGAAAATTGCGTTTTTACTGTTTTAAAAGCATTGCTTTTTAATATCAAACAACTTTCCTAGGAAGCTTTGCGCTATAGGGTCTTATTTATGCCATGCAAATGATGTGAATATTTGAGGCAAATAAAATCAGAAGTAAAGAAAATAACCTCACTTTTCTGTCAATTATGTAGCAGTGTAAGGCAAAATTACTTTACATATGAAATACCTAGATTTATTTTTGCTAAATGGTTCACCATGTGTTAATACCTCAAAATATGAATTGGTATTCAGCCTCTCCCCTCTCTTCAGCCAAAAGAGGAATTTTATGGTACAGTGTATTTGGGAAACAGTGGGTTAAAAGAAACTAACAAGTCTTTTCATTGTAGGAATTCTTTGAGGCTTTAATATGCTAATGTTCAGTGTTTCTACAAGAGGGGTGTAGAATATGAAGTGTTTCCCAAACTGACTTGGCCATAGAGTTTTTTGTTCCCCCAGAATATCTGCTAATCTCATGTGAAATAGTCTGATCCTCACCAATCTAGATAACTACATCATTATGGATTTCTCTGTGCATATATAGACTTGGCTTCAATCTCTACCTGGAGGGTAGACGCTCATTATTTTTTAGCTTACCATTTTTACTCCATTTTTTTCTCTAGTTGCTTCCCCAGATCAGAGTCCACTTTAAATCAAACGTTCTTATTAGGGAGCCTAGCGAAAACTGGCAATTTATATTCAAAAAATATGCTTTGTTTTATATTTATTTTATAGTGATAACATGAAGAGTGTTCTGAAATCCCACCAACTTTCACCCAGAAGATTCTTTTGTGAGGGGCCTTTTGTCCTTTCTTCCCAGACCACCTGCAACTGGAAGTTGTCTCCTGGGTGGCAGGCTCCATCTTCCTCCCTCATTGTGGGGTGAAAAGCTGGCTGAATAGAGAGAGAACCTCTGCACACTGAACATTCTTGGGAGATAATTTGCTACCATGTTTTATAAAACCAGTGACTGCATGTGCTTAGCAGCTTTTTATTAGATATTGCCGGGAGAGATAATAGTCTATTATCCTAGTGACTTTTGAGACCATTCTGAATGCTGGTATTATTGAAAATACAGTAATGAAGTCAACTCTCAAATCGATGCATGTGGATTGTCCACTCCAAGCCAGCCAGCTCAGCTCAGGGGCTGCCCACCCTCTGCGGGGAATGTGTTTTGGAATGCAAACTTGTATAAACACAGAGTGAGAAAAAAAAAACACGATTAAGAAGATAATTTTTTTAACTGTTGGAAAAGAGTGCGTACTCACACACAGAGCGGGGCCTGAGAACCAAGAATGTGTCCTTTATTTCAGTACTTTCCTGATAAGTAATCTCATTGTGAGGATCGTTTAGTAAGTAACCTGCTAGGAAATTTCTGGTATTCTGATCTATGTATTTAGAAGAAACATGCTTCTGTGTACATAGTACTCAATTTAATTGTTTTAATCATTTTATTGACTTAAACACTGATACTGAACACAATTTATAAAATGAATCTAACATACAAGCAATTTTTAATTTTCATTATGTCTTATCTCATTCATATTAGCAGAAGCTCAATAGTAGATAATTAGCTGATTGGATATGAAAACACCCAAAATATTGATGGATAAAAGAGATACACTCTGATTAGTTGAACTCTTCCCTCATCAATTACATATCATTCTTTTCCTTGTATTTATTCTTGATTTATACACAAAATTAGTAGCATGTATCTTAGGAATAGAGAGAGAAGGAGAGATCAGTGATTGTATCTAGATTATAATATTAACTTTGCACCATAGATGGACATGAATATTGAATTTTTTATTTTTTAATTAATTAATTAATTAATTTTAAATTGGTACCAGGAATTGAACTGACAACCACGTGCTTGCAAGGCAGGTGCTTATGCCTCTGAGCTAAATCCCCAGCCCTGTATTTTTTATTTCTGATTGACTTTTTTACTTTAGAGTTGCTAATTAATCATTGTCATAGTTTATTTTATATATTCATGTTACAAATATGTTTATTTAAATATGATTTTCTCAGTAAAGTAGTAGAGTTAAATTAAGAGACTTGCCAATGGAAGGCTGATTCACACACACACACACACACACACACAGATTCAAACAAAATGTGGAGAAGCTGGTAAGAAAGGACAGTTTGGAAATTGCTGGGGAGGTTGGAAATTGCAGCAGAAAAGTGGCTGATAGCCCTACACCTATCCTAACTGACCTCATTTTTCACACACCAGTCCTCTCTACATAATGTTAGCTACTTAGACTAAGAAGTTGCCATTCTGTTTTATTTTTTAATTCTTTTTTTTATCGGTACTGGGGATCAAACTCACGACCACGTGCTTGCAAGACAGGCGCTTATGCCGCTGAGCTAAATCCCCAGCCCCCATTCTGTTTTATTCTGTGTTTGCAAAATGTAGTAGATTGATTGTCTATTCACTGAAGTTTGAGAATCTCAGGTTGAAACATTATCCAGTTGGTAGTAAGAGTTATTTTTCCAAGGGCATTGAAAAGAGTACCAGTCAAGTTCCAGTGAGTATTCAAAATCTAGGTCAATGGCTATTTTTTGAAGAAATGCAGAAGAGTATGTGCCAATGCCCAGCTTTTCTTGTATTGCTGAAGTATTCATATTGGAGGGATCCTCTCCTCTGAGTTGAACCTTCTCTTGCTGTCTTTGTATTTTTTTTTTTTTTGGCCATAATGTGGAACCAAGTAGGGTGAGAACAAAGCTTCCAATACCAGTGGCAACATGAGAATGAATGTATTTTCATCAAGAAAGAAAAGTAGAAATTAGATTCTTAGTAGTCAGAAGATTGCTGTATTTGCTGTAAGATAAATTTCTGCTGGAAAATCAGCCCCAGGTGGAACTGACCATGGTGGGGAAGACCTTAATTTTGCTTTCTTTTCACTGAAAATGACTTTTGATGAGAGCCAGGAGAAAATAAATTGGCCGATGTTAGTAGCAAAGGTGTCAAGAGCTCAAAGATGTGCTGATGCTAACTTGTGAGTGTGTTGAGATCCAACGTATTGGGAGCAAGTCTTTTTCATTTGGTGTATGGCCAAGGAGGGCTATTTCTCTCAAAGAGAAGGAACTGGACACATTATTGAATTTGACTCTGCCTGTTGGCCTACCTTGAATGTCCAGAGTGGATTGGCCATTTAATAGGTAACTGATGTGGTTTTTCAAAAACTATCCAGCTAAGTGGTTGAGGCTATAACTCAGTCATTTCAGATTTGCTGAAGGATAGAAAGGCTTGTTGGCATCCTTAACTTTTGGCTTAACCAGTTGAAAACTTGGAGTATAGTTGATGGTATGGACATTAAAGACACCACCGTGTCCACTGGGTAGGTGGGCATTGCCATTAGGGTGAACTCCGGTGGCATGACCATTGGCCTAAAACCTAGCGAAGAAACCCATTCATTCCACAGGCACCACAGTGTGAATAAATATATTTTTCATGTACATCCCTGTTAGTGTCCTAGATACAGGTATAAATTAATACAGATTAATTTGGTATTGTACAGCAAATTGCTACTCTGAGATATGATTTAGGATTACTTCCTAGCTCAGGCTAATGGCTAGAAGCAAATAAAAGATAAAAATAGGTTTACATAGATTCTTTCATAAATCAGATAAAGCTTTATGCTACCTAGTATTAGAACTGGATGCAATTTTTGCAAGCAACGTAAGGGTTGTTCATGTAATACTTTATTTCCGGCAAGAGTAAAACAAAATAGAAACAAGTCCATTGAATTTAGCCATCACTAGCTACCATTAAGTGTAATTTTTCCTGACAAGCTCTCTCTCATCTGATGATGAGTGAACATTGGAAAAAGTCGACTAAAAAAACTGCATAAATGCTAATGAAATATGCCCTTGGGTTTTAGGTTTGCCCAGTTCAGACCTCTAAAATAGAGCAATTCATACTGTGTTAGCAGCAAGAACTCCATCACATTTTCAGTGAATTTATTTTTCTACTTCTTGTGAGACTCTAACTCACTCTAAGAAGGCTCATGACATTTCACTGTACAAGGCGGGTCACAAATTGAATAATGTGAAATAAGTTTATTAGAGAACTAAAGAAAATGCTATGGCAATAATGTATTTTACAGTAAGATTTGATAGCCCTCTAAAGATCAATGCATGTGTTTGTTTACTTTGAAGTGAAAGGACAAAGGCTTCATAATGAAATCCAGAGAAACACCCAAATTAAAGGAACCTTGGCCAGATAAAACAGCTTTCCTTGTTGGCAGTGAATATAGGAAATCTCCCAAAGTACTTTGCAGTAGACAGAATAGCCTAGGTACTGCCTTGGAATGAATGAAAGTCCTCTCGTGGCCACACAGAATAAAACACACTGCCAGTGGCCAGGGTCTTGTCCTGTCCCAAACAGGGACTGAAAAGGCACTTTATAAAGGGAGAAAGAAACAGCAGGACCACCTTCATTTGCATCACCAAACGCTAATGATGCACGGCCTTTTATGGGCACAGGGTCTGCACAGAATAGGTTCAGTTAAAGAGAAGCCATTTTACACCAGCCTTTTCCCCACCAGGATTTTTTTTAAAGACAAAACAAAGACCATTTATCCGAGTAACAATACATTACTTTTTTAAAATGAGGCAGGGTGCAGAATATAGGATAAGCAAGAAGCCTGGGACTCCATAGTTTTATCTTTGCCACTTCTTTTCTCAACCAGTGTGCTGAGGATCTCACAAAGGCATATCTTTGTCAAAATAAAATAACTATGAATGACCAGCAGCGTAGGCTGACACGTTGGGAAGAGTGAGATTCCAAAACTTCTTAGGCATTTAAAATCAAGCTCCAATTGCAGACACCAAAGTGAATTGTTGTCTGATATTTTTGGCCTTGAGAAAAAGTGTTGGGGGTTTGAGTTCAATGCCTATGGACAGATGTTCCGCAGACAAAAAAAAAAAAACACAAACCCGAGACTCTTAATTGGCACTAATTAGCACCCTCATTGGCAAGAAAGGATTGACAAGGTTATTTGTATGGCACTGCCCCTGCCTGATTCGGGAGCATTCTTTCCAGGACAAGGAAAGGGCAGTGTAGGTAAACTTTCACTATTGGCCTTGGAGGAGTATTTGTGCCTCCAGACAAAGACAGCCTTCACATTTCTAAGCTGTCATCTTAGTAAGCTTCTCTGCCTGGGATATACATCGGCTTTTCGTTTTAATTAAATAATGTGCAATTGGTAGGAAACAATTAATATGGTAGAGTGACAGACACTTCTATGTTGGCGTGATTGTCCCTGCTTGAAGAAGCAGACTCAGAAAAGAAGAAAAAACAAAGCTGTTTTAAGGATGAGAAAAACAGTCTCAGCACATTCTAGAGGACCTAGAATATTGGCACAAATCAGTGTAAACTCCCATGTAATACAATTTTTCAAAGCTCTGTTTATAATCACTTCCACCTGAAAATGGGGAAATACCATCAGCTTTGTGAGAGGTCTGAAGGCTACAGAACCCGGAAGTCTTGAGGGAAAAAATTGTCTCATAATTAAAAGGAACTCCAAAATGAGAGGTGGTGAAATGTATGAATATGAGTATATGATAAAGAAGGAGCCTGGGGCTGTGTTGTAATAAATATCAAGCAAAGCTGTGTAGAAATATGTTTTAAGTTTGTGCAAATACTCCTCTCTTCATAATTGCAAGCTTGGGAATTATGCAAAAGCAGTTATTTTTACATTTATTCAATTTTGTGCTAATAAGGAGCTCAAAGAATGGATTAAAGTGATTAAAGTCATTTTTAGCAACATGACAGATTTTCTTATGCTGTAGCATGATGGTGTTCATTTCTGAAAAGCTAGAGAGGGTCTTAAATCTGGATTAAATCTGTTTTTTTTTCTCCCCAGAAGACCAAGAGATTGGATACTCAAAACTAAATAGACCCAAGGAATTCCCATCAAAACCTACAAGTGTGAGAATTCACAAGTCCATACTTGAATAAACAATTGTTTAATCCTTTTACAATTAGCGACAGCATGTAGATAGATGAGTTAAGTGGCATTTTCTCTAATGTGAACAGTACTTCTTGTACTGTGAGTACAAGAAGACACACAGATGCTAAGGCTTCTTGTGTGATCTTATATAATAGAAACATAGGTATTATCAGTTTTGCTGCCCAGACCTTCACATTCTTACCTGCCCATACTTTTATGTACCTCATCGATCATGCCTGGTGTCTTCAATGGTCTGGTATCTTCGTCTTCTAGACTGTATATCAGGATCCACCATGAACACAGATTCCAAGGTGAATATCTGCCTCAGAAAGAAGTCACTCCAGAAGTTATCCAAATACCTCAATCCAAATGGTAGCACATTCTTCTGCCCTTCTGCAGAGTCATCTCTTCAGCCCCTCTGAGCCTCCGTACAAAGTCTGGAACTTTCTTTAGGCCAACTGGCACCCTGAGTCCCTCAAGGAATTTCCTTCGACACCAGACATCTGGCACAAGTGGAGAAGTACATGCAGTCAAACCCAGCCTCACAACAAGATTATCCACTGCTTTATCCACTGCCTTACCACGCACCACTGGCAACCCTTCCCCATCAGCAACTCAGATACTGATTATCCTCACATCCCATCCAAGTCCCAAGACTTCTCCTGAGCATCACATTGCCAGCCATCTCCCAACCAGCCCCTTTGTAAACACTTAAAACAACCTCCTCCCCACCCAACTGTCTTCAAGGTCATACAACTGCAGATCTCAGACGTCCCAGCAATGATTTCCAGGGTCTGTGGCCTTTGCTTCCCTTGAAGGACCTTAATTGGGAGCATGGTATGGCTAGAGATATACTTTAGAAAGGTAACTTTAGGACTGTTGAGACACGGCAAAAGCTTGGATACACTGGGGAAGAGGATGGGATGGGCTGAGTGGAATGGCATGTCGACATTCCCACCAGTGGGACTGAATGATGAGACATCAAGTGGGTATAAGCAATTTTAAAATGGTTTAAGCTTGCTTGGAAATGTGGATAGATGATAGATGATGGCACTCAAGAAAGATCTTAGCCTGCTACTACTGCTAGAAAAAAATACCTGAGATGGAGCAAAGAAAAAAAATATTTTCTCACAGTCCCAGAACCTGTGAAGGAAGAATGCTGTATTTTCCCATGGCAGGAGAGATAGGAGGACATAAGGGCCTAGCTACTTCCAGATCAACTTGAATAACACACTTTACGGATGGTCTAGACTTATGACAGCTCACTATGCAATTTTTCAGCTTTATGGTGGTGGGAAAGCATTATGCATTCAGTAGAATTTATGCTTTGAACTTTTCATTTTGATCTTTTCCTAGTGTATCGCTACATAGCACAATTTTCTCTCCTCATTGGAGGCAGTGGCAGTGAGCTCCCAGCAGGCCACTGGATCAAGGGGAAATAACTTGGACTGACATTCCGGGGCTTATTGGATACAGTGCTTTGTGTTTTCCCATCACATATTGTCTACAAAGTGTCCATTTGTCCTTCCTGCTTCTGGTGTGTTAGATGCATTTTGACTTCCCATGTTTTCAACTGGTGATGGGTATATCCTATCCTAAATATAGGAGCATTTCTAATCCCATGAATGCTCTAGTCACCTTCTAAGCCCCACCTCTTGATACTGGTGCACTAGGGATTAAATTTTGTCGTGTATTTTGGAAAGATACCATCATTCAAACCATAACACAGAGATGCAAAAATTAAGTGTGAGAATGAAGTACTGATACATGGTATGATGTACATGGATCTTGAAAGCATTGTGTTGAGTGAAGGAAGTCAGGCACAAAAGGACACATTGTTGGGATGCCATTCATAGGAAATACCTAGGATGGACAAAGGTACAGAGGTAGAGAGCAGATGAGAGCTTGTCTGGAGATGCAGTGTGGAAGGGAGAGTTACAACTAAAAATTACATGGCGAAAAGTTACAGGGTATCTTTCTAGAGCAAGGGAAATGTTCCAGAACTAGATAATAGTAATGATTACACAACATTCTGAATGTACAGAAAAGCATTGAGTAATGCACTTTAAAACAGTAGAATTTATGAATTTATTGCAATAATAATTAGATGAAAATAAAACATGAATGAATGAATGAATGAATGAATGAATGAATACATACATACATACACACTTAAGTAAAACAAGTAGGGGGCGTAAGAAAGACAATGGGTCCAGTTTTGTCAGTCTTGGGCTTTTGAGGCATTTGTGGGACATTATTGTAGCACTGGATTGAGGCGCCTAGGGCTTCAAGAAGTGTTCTAGGCTGAACATAAAGCCGTAGGAATCAGGCGGTGGATGGTCCCCACAGAGAGCAGAAACAAGGTTATCAAGGGGAAGTGCACTATCTGTTGAGCTCTCTGTCTCTCTCTCTCTCTCTCCCTCTCTCTCGCTCTTGCTCTTACTCTCACTCTCTCCATCTCCCCACTCCAGACTAGGAGGTGATAAACTTGACTACTCAACATAACACAACATTAGTAATTACCTTGCATTTTGGAATTTTGTTTCCTGCCATCCTCTCTGGGAGATATGCTGGTCTCTCATGCTGCCTGACTCACTTCCTGTTCTCAGCTTCTGTTCAGGATGTGACAAAGGGCTCGCAGTGAAGCTCTCTGGGGGCCCAAACTCTTGCTGAAGTTCTGAAATGCCACGCACCTACAAGAGTGTGAGTCTGCCCTCAGAGGTCATTGTCAGATGCAACTGGAAGAAAAACTCAGCTTTATTGTTGGCAAGACTAAAAGTTAACTAATTGGGGTTTGTGGAATCAAAATAATCAAGAAAACCAGAAATAATGCAATTTCACCAACAGGGCAAAGAATGCTACAGAGTTTATTTGAGTTTGGATGCTGGTGATGCTTTGTGAAATCAAGAGGCTCAGACTATCCAAGTTTCAGTTATTCTCTGCTTTAGAAAACTGGTCTCTTTCAAAACCCCCACTACCCCTCTGTCACCTTCCTGTGGCTGTTTGTACTTGGCAAGCAAGTTTCTATCACCCCCCTAAATGCTCCCACAGTGTAATTATATGGTGAGGCAAATATGAGGAAAGATAGCAATTAGGAGTGTGAATGCATTCCATCCTACCCACAAACTGGAGAAAACTGGGAATTAAGAACTGGTGGAAAGCCTGGGAGTTTCCTAGGGATGTTATTTAAAAAAGTGCCATGAGCTGGGAGGCCTGAGACAAGTGCAACATAGCATCCATGACCTATGAACTGGGGATGACTACAAGGCAATCCCTAACAATCCTGTCCCCTGAATTTACCTTGCTGCATGGCAGCAGATTCTGGCTGCCAGGCACTCAGCTCTGTTTTGTCCTCAAAAGTGGGAAACTGGAGGTGCCCTCCAATCATCCTTAAGCTTCCTTCTCCAATCTGTTAGAAGGACACAGACTTTGGGAGAGGACCGCGGACAAATCTGAGAGCAGTTAATTTCCAGAGAGCACTGTTACTACAATTACTGAGGAAAGTCTGCTCAACTACCACTTGAGCAATGGCTGAAATACAACCATTGAGAACCAAAAGAGAACCATTTTACTTCTTCCTATATAAAGGAAATATTTGTAGGAAGCAGCCCCACATTCTTTGCAAGCAGCTCTGCTCTGTGGCTTTTTCTAGTGTCCTTAACCAACTCTGGTCTTTGACAGTCTTGTCTTCCTATTGGTAGTTCTTTGTCTGGCTTTGTGGTTGGACTTTTCACCAAGAGAACCCACTGGAGACCAAGAGACAGACCAGACTGTGGTCCCACATTCTTTCTCCACTAAATCACATTTTCTTTCAAGGAAAGATAGCTATTGTGGAGCTGTCAAACTAAGGCCCTACTATAAGGCCTGATTTGAAGGCTCCTGTTAACAATAGCGGCTGTCTCTGTCAGATTCAAGTTCTACAGACAGTTACAAGGCAACTTGGCCCTGATAGGTGGGCAATTAAAAATAACAAAAAGCAAGCAAAAGGAGAGAGGAACACCCCTATCCCTTCATGGTTGGAAAACCAAGAGGACAAGGGACTATTCCGCACTTGGCCCAAGACAAGGGTCAGTGTGACATCCCATTGTCACAGAGAGTAGGCCAGTGTTGCAGTAAGGTTTTGCAAGGAAACAGATTTAATACAGGACACATAATTCGTAGGATTATTTTATAATATTTACCCAAAGAGTCACATGCAGAAGAGCACAAGAGATCTGTCCACACCCTAGAGACCCAAAGAATCCAGCTGAGGACTTGAATACCACAGCAATGTCCTGCACGAGTCCAGCTGAAGACTCAGATCCCATGACAATGACTCATGCAAGTCTTTATCAAGGATCTGCACTGGGGAGGCCCAAAGGTCAGTGGGGGAAGCTAGAAAGTCTGCAGCAGTGGGATGAAGGGTCTGTGCCAGTAGGCTGAGACATCTACACTGGAGCCAGGAAGTAACACTTAATGTAAGGTCCAGAGCTCTGCCAAAGAGAACTACAGTCATCTTTAGTGACAGTGAAAAACAGAGCTCCTCAGATGATGAGGATAGCTGAGTTCATATCAGGAAAACCAGCATGACAAGCTTCTCCAGGAGAATCAACAGCACCATCTTCCCCTGCAGTTCTGCTTTTATGCTGTTGGCAACAATCCTCAAGTGGGCCCTCCACACCCAGCACCACGCTGGCTCAGTTCAGCTGGCTGATCCAAGTTGACTCTTAATTAATCCACCACACCCTAGGACAGGGCATCTTGCCTAAAGAAGCCCTGGATATCTTCTTTGGACAGGTCTAGGAGTGGAAGTCACAGTGGGGGAGATGGCAGCAGGGTCTGTGTTGAGTTCCAAGGCAGCCAAAGACTTCTTAAAGCTGATAATGACTGGAAGCCTCGAGTTCAAAGTGGTGAGAAGGCGGGGAGCATTCCCTCCACATGAAGAAGAGCAGCCTGGCCATTCTGACAGCATCGTATCTACCACTGTGAAAGACAGAGGATGGACAACCAGAAGGGGATTAAAGGAAAGTTATCGCTCAGCTCAAGGGAACCCCAATTTAAATGGGATTTGTGATCTAACATTTGCATTCACGTAGGAGCTGCGTGCCAGTGCTGAGCCCTGATAGGAGCCCAGCTACCTAATCCCACGTGTCAGTCTGGAAAATTGATTAGCCAGGGGATGACCTGGTCTGGCATGAACTCAGCAGAGGACAAACAACTGCAACCTGGGTGGCCGCCTATCAGACCAGCAAGAACTAATACCTTTCCTCCCTTGAGACACAGGCAGAGTTTACTCCACTTAGTAAATTCCAGTATAAAACCATCAATCCAATTTCAAATATGCGTCTTCATCCCTGCTTCCCCTTGTTCAACTGCTAAAACATGGGCCTCCGCCCATCAGCCCTGACATCCAATTAGAGCAACTCATCTACATTGTCAGCCCATATTAAACACGTGCCTGCTTGTGGGGTGTGTTGGGGAAGGGGAGCAGGGAATTGTCTTTCACAAGGGGGCCACTGCACACAGTCCTGTCTTTACTGACCTCAGGTCTGGAAATCGTGAAGTCAGGGAGAGTAGACAAGGCTTTGTAGATGGGATATTGCCTTGGTCCCACGCCATCCAGACAGCTGTCTCTTTAATGCAATGCTTTGTCGCTTCCAGAAAAGACAAAACCGTTTTCCCTTGGCGAGCTTTCTGCTGGCTGTATCAACTGCAGTTTCAGTGTGAGAAGGGGATTATGTGGGAATAAAAAAGTTTTTTTCCTGTTTTTCTCTAGAGGTGTGAGTAGGAACACATCTGAGGACTTCCGTCAATCTTTGTTGTGCAGACCATTAAGCAGAGTGATTAGGGACATGGGCTTTAACATCAGAAGTGTGAGGGTTGCCAACCCAGCTACCTCGGGCACTTCTAACTTGCTGTGAAACCTTAAGAAATAACAGGTTTTTTGAGATGCAGATAGTATAAAACTCACATTTTGAAGAGTGTGATTGATTCCATCGTTGGGTTTTGTTATTTTTTTTATATAGTCAGAGTGGGTAGCCGTCACCCTATCTAATTCCAAAACATTTAGCCACTCCTAAACCTCCTGGTGACATTCACAGTCATTCCCCAACCCCCTCCCCCAACTGCTAACAACCATTCTTTGACTATCTTTATGCTTTCTATGTCTATATATTTGCCTACATTACACATTTGGTAGACATAATATCATTAAATGTGTGGCTTTCAGTGACTTTAGCACAGTGCTTTTGAGATTCATTCATTTTGCAGCATTTGCAGTGCTTCATCCCCTTTTGGGTCTGAGGAGTATTCCACTGCATGAGTAGACCACCTGCTGTTTGCCCAGTCACCAGCTTATGGACACTCTGTGGTTTCACACTGTATGTCTGTTCCCAGGTGACTAATGATGCTGGTCAACTTTTCATTTGTTTACTGGCAATCTGTCTTTCTGTCTCAGCTCACAACATCCTAACAATAGATTGAATGGCTTAAACAACATTTATTTCCCATAGTTCTGAAGGCTGGGAAATCCTAAATAAGGGTCCTGGTATGGTTGGCTTGTGCTGATGGCCCTCTTTTGGTTTGCTCGCATGGTAGAAAAAAAGCAAGAGGAAGTGAGTTACCCTGTGCCTCTCAGAATGGCAGTGATCTTGACATGAGGGTGCACTCATGGTCTCATTACCTCTCAAAGACCACATGTCCAAATAATATCACACTGCAGAGTAGAGTTTCAACACATGAACTCAAGGGAATCAGAAAGAGTCATTAGTGGTGTCTTCCATGTGAAAATGTCCAGATCCTTTGCCCATTCTTTACCTGTTTTATCCATTGCTTTATTGGTCAGTTTCCAAGGTAATTTATATATTCTATACATGACTCTTATCATATATATGACAGATATTTTCTCCTGGGAGTGATCTTCCTAAATTTCCTAGGTTTCAAAGTTTCTGAGTTTCCTCTGTTGAAAGCAGAAAATGTAAGTACAACTTTCCAAATTTCCTGGGAAGAATTAATGAGCTGGTCTATCAGAGCACTTAGAAAAGTAAATGTTTGGCACACATTCAGCTTACAGCAATAAGTCTGTTATTATTAGCTAGTATTGGCTGACTTAGATTTATTGTGAGACAGGATCATGGGATAAGACCTCAAGTCATAATTACACCTCAAACATGAAAGGCTCAAGATGCTTTGATTTTATTACCATGGTATTCTCAGAATGACAAAGCAATTTTATTTGTGGTGACTATATTTTTGTTCTGAATAGATTGTACGGTCATAGATACTAAATGATAACCATTGGCCAGTATTGGATGTGCCACTGCTCTGCTTAGCTGCATTTATTTCTTTTGCCCATCTATCAAGAATGTGAATCTATGAATAACTGGACAGAAATAATCTAGTGCTTAGGCAGATTTCATAACTGACACTTTCATGCATGACGCCAAATCAGTAAAGAACTGGTATCCAGTTTTGTAAGATGCTCACTTGTGCTATGTTAAACTTACACTGACGACTTTCTGCTGTTACTTAAGCTTTTTTCAAGCAGAGATCTGGTGGTTTCCTCTGCAGGAAATCTGTTAAAGCTGTTTCTGAATGCATCAATGTCAGAATCAGGGTCAAATTTTCCCTAATATTAATGATGGTGGAAGTAGTATTTATTAAACACTCATAATTAAACTCTTTTTCCATACTATTTTGGTTACTCTCTGCAATAACCTTGCAAAGTATATAGTTATCAACTTGCACTAGAAATCCCCCAATAAAAAGGTAGTTCAGAGAGGTCAATTAGTTTGCCTACATTTGCAAGTTATGTGCAAGAGCCCTAACTGGACCCCTAGTTCATCTAGCTCCTTTTTCACCTTTCCCTTTCATGGTATTGCCCCTTAGAAAATGAGGTTTATTAGAGCTTTAATCACTAGACACCTGGGTCATTTATGTGTTTCAGAACTAGAAAGCCAGTACCTTTTAATGTCCTAACAAATGGTAGTACACAACAGAGTAGGCATGTATGTCACTTATGGAGCCCTCCTGCATCCCTCTTCCAGAAGCCACATGGTTCAGACCTTCCTTGGGAGTCAGTCACAGAGCTAAGATGATGACCTTGTATGTGTTTAGTGTGACCATACGGTTAAGAAATTGCTGTGGTGTGCTGGTAAGCTCCAGAGGGTCCATGTGCCCTGAGATGAAATTTGGAGAAAGATGGCTAGAATGACTCAACATGGCTGGATTTCCATGATTGTGATTGTGCCGTGTGCTATAATTTATAGGGTAAACAAATTTTCTGCAAACGCTAAATATAACATGCAACTCACTTAACATGCACAGAAGGAGCCGTTAAATTATTTCAATCCCATTACTCAAAATGTTCAGAAAATTCTTCTGTATTAGAGCCAGTGCAAGATTGGCTCTGCAGCCAAGAACAACAACATAAATGTTGACTTCTCAGGGGAAATGCATGCCTCATAGTGTTACTTAGGAAAAATATATGCCCAGACATTGTGGAGCCCCTTCTAAAACAATTCTCATTTTGTTAGAACAATAGGATCACGTTTTCTGTCAGGTTTCCTAGCATCTCTGTATTTATAAAGCTTGCAGACAGTCATGAATGTCAATAAAATGGTGGCATGTTTTTAAATGGTTAATAATTTATGAACCATGGAAATGGAAACTGAGACTTGTAGTTTTATTTTTCTAATTCCATCTTTACCTACATGGAAAAAATTCCTTGTGGAAGCCATATGTGATGTCTTGAGACTGTTTAAATTGGAGTAATTATCAGAACAAATTGTGACATTGGATGATATTAATCTGTTTGTGTTTCTTCTGTCTACTCAATGAATCAACATTAATACACATTTTTAAAAACACTTGAAACAGTCCTTGGGTTGATTTTTACTTTTACATATTCTTCACCCAGAAAGCTAGTATTCTTCAACTAGGTTTTAAAAAAGACTGAATCAAGAATGAGTAAGAAGTTATATCAAGTGTATTTTTGGCATCTCTTGATATCATTATATAGTTTGATCATATTGTTTGTTGGTGATATAATATGTCGTAGAAATAAAATTCTCATTGCAAAACTATTTCTGCCCTCTTGGAGTCTGGTATATTAATATTTTATGATTTAACACTCAGCTGCATTTTGTACAGATCTGAATTTTTTCTATATTTCAAAAAGTTGATAAATATATTTGTCAAAGATTCACTTTGTACTAAAAAAATCGATCTACTTTAGTTTTCAGTATGCGACAGGTATTTATGTCAAAGGTTTGGTTCTTTTCCTTCAGTTTTTTCTTTAGTTTGAGAACACATTTTTCTAAATTTCTGTGTTTCCAAATAAAACAGTATTTGATATATTTGGGTTCATTCAGGCTGAACTATCTTAATCTAATAATCACAACGGATGATAAGAATTGGCTGACTGTTATGTGGTTGGGGATATTGACATGAGATATTTCACTCAATAGTTATAGAAACCCTATAAAGTGTTTCTTCGGGTCCCAATTTTATGATGTAAAATGGAAGGAACTTGATCTGTGGAGTCACAGCTGGTGAAGGCTTTGATTTGGCCCTATCTGATGGCAGACCAGACTCAGGCCGTTTGTCAAGCCCTGCACTATGCTCGGTAGCTACATGCAAGTCAATCAGTTACTTGGCTTTGAGGACACTGAGCACTGCCTAATTCTAGTCAATACGTTCCTTCGTCTCAAAGGGGACTAATATTATGTTCAGCTGAGTTCACATGCATCCTTCTAGGAAGACAAGTCCATTAACTGTTGTTCTGTTTGTGTTAATGACACTCCCAGCCTTGGTTAGAATTTAAATGTAGATAACATTTTTATTTGCCATGAGGCATTAATAAATGAGAATGTAAAGCAAGGCCCTGGAATCTGAAAAGTAGCCACTGTAACGGGTAGTTATCAGCTGATCAGGATGTCCATTAGTGCAGAGAAATGTGTTGACCATGGATGGCATCACACAGACCTGTGGGTGTGCAAATAGGCCACAAAGACTGAGACTTGGACCATAGCTGCTCTGAGTTGCAGCAGAAAACCTAGTGATGTTTCCTACAGATGACGGGACAGGGAGATAGATCATGAGACATACTTCAAGGCCATTTCCCACTTGCCACTGTGAAAGTCTTTCATGAGAGGGTCCTGCTGCCTACTGGGCTCTGAGGCGGTAAATCCCTTCTCCCATTAACAAGAACCGAAGCCTATTGGAAAAGGCTAAACCCAAGATCCTGAATGGGCCCTTGACATCTCCTTTTGTTATGGAATCCTCTGCTTTGGTGCCTGGAATCAAGGACAGGGAGAGAACTGGCTCCTTTGGCAGGTCTTTCTGTCTTTCGCTATGTAAGCATTAGTCAGTCTAATTTCAAAAGTAGATCTCACTTTTCCAGACAGACTGGCCAGCACTTGGCCTTGCCCTTGCCCTTGCCCTGTTTCTTATCTCTGTACATGGAAGGTAGAAATGATGCTCACTGCTGGAATGCTTGTAGGATTCTGAGCCACATGTGCCAATTCCAGGATTTTATGGAGTTGAAACACTATCAACATGGGTTATAAGGCAATCTACCTCCTCTCTAAAGTGCGGAGATTCACTCTGATGCAGCAGAAAGAGCTGAGCATACAAATCGGGGAAGATTTTCATAAACAACAGCAGCATTGCTGCCAACATGTTAGTTGAGCCTAAATTGTCACGAGCAAATATTTTACTTTATCTGAAATAAAATGTAGAATCCTTACACATCCGCATAAAGAAAACCCTGTCTTCATCCGTGTCAATGCAGATAAACAGCCTTTCTTGACAACCTTTCTATACAAATGGGTTTGAGAAATAGTTTAAGGCACTCCAAGCTGAAGTGCTGTGTTATCAGCTGCTGAGAATTTGCAGTGCCTCTGATAGAACTAAGAATTGGTGCTTGTTCCCTCTGAGTTTAATGTAAGACACAGTAGCTTTCAGCAGGCATGAGTTGTAGTGCACTTAACAGCAACTTAGTATTTTAGTTGTTTTGAAGTTTCCTTAGTTGGAGATTAATGGCCCAGCCCCCGACAGCAGTTCTTTACTTAATCCTTTAACAATTAGGAGCTGATGGAGGGGGGAGGGATGAAGTACCCTCTGTGATCCTGAGGTACTTTGGAAGTAAAAGAAAAGTTTCTTCTCTCCAGCCAGGTGTGGTTGCCCTAAGAAGCTGAAGGAAGGCTGTGAAGGACAACCCCCAAAATGATAGCTTCTTGCTAAGAAATTTGTCTTGGAGCTAACCAGGCTTGTCTCCAAAGAGAGGCTGACTACTAGAAATGTTCTCCTGCCTGGCAGCAAAGGGTCTAGTGTGGGTATTTGAAACCTCATCAGAAGGGAGAGACATCCAATATAGAGAGGCAGCCTAGTTTGAGGGAATTTTTGGCATGTCAGAGGATAGCTGGTGTCGATTTAATGCTCTGGGTGGCGAACATGGCCTTGGGTGTCATGATTTTCAACATGCAGATCCAGTTGATTTCAACCATAAAATCTTTCTGGAATTGGGTCTCCTTCTTCCTGACCTTCACCATCCCTTCCATGACCCAGGGCATGACATTTACCTGGACTACCACAGTGAAGGTCTAATCTGTTTCCATACTGCCTCCTTCTTCCAGTCAATCTGTTTTCATTGCTTACAACAAACCCACAAATGCCATGTGCATTAAATAAATCTCTATTCTGTCACTTGGATGTATTTCTATATTGCTTAGTATGACAAACAAAACTCTTTCAAGGTGTATTTTATGATCTTATAAAAGAATGAATCTAACTAAGCTTAGGATGTGTTTTGTTCCTTATTTTGCTTTGATTTGTTTTGTTTTGTTTTAGATAGTATGGAGAATTGAACCCAGGACCTTGACACCAAGTTAAATCTTCTTCAATTTTTAAATTTTGAGATAGGGTCTCCCTAAGTTACTCAGGCTGAGATCAAATTTGTGATACTCCTGCCTCAGTCTCCCAGAATGCTGGTAATAGACCCATACACGACCATAAGTGGCTATTGGGGTCTTTTGGTTTTTTAAATCAAATTTTCTCTTCACATTTTTAAAATTATCCCAGCATTTTTTCAGTTCTAGATTAATCCACTAGGTTATAGTCTTCTCTAGAGAAGTTCTCTTTTAGATGTTTTCACACACACATTCATACACACACACACACACCTAATATATATATATATATATATATATATATATATATATATATATATGGTTATCTGAAATATCTTAGGGTGAAGAGGTGGCAGTTTGATACAACTAAGCTGTGTTATGATCAGGGTTATACTAGCAGAATTGTCTTATGTGTGCAGTGTAAATGCATGTGTGTTCTGTCTATGCCTAGAAAAACTGTAGCTATTCTTCTTTGCTCCTTACTGCTAGTGAGAGTTAATCTTGATTGTCAATTTGACTGATTTAAGAGATGCATAGGAAATCAGTGAAGCACACTTCTGGGTGTACCTTAATGGCTCATGGAGGCATGGCCTTTTGGACTACATCTGGTCTCTGGCCTCTTCCTCTCTGCCACTGTTCCCCTGCTCTGATTCCCAGCCACCATCTTTACTACACCAGACCCTACTGTTGTGATATTCTGGTCTTTGAGCCTGCCAGGCATAGACTGCATCTCTTAAAACCATGAGACAAATTAATCCTCTTTTCCTTTAAATTGCAAGTGTCAGGTGCTTTTTTTCCCTCAACAACAGAAATGCTAATAAACTGCTTTTTAGGAGCTCAGTTTTCAAACATTTCAACACTTACTGAATCTTTGAGACAGGTATTGTTATTCCCATTGCATGGAGGAGTAACTTGAAGTGCAAAAAGGATAAGTAATTAAAACTCAGACTCTGACAGAATCTTAGGCAATGGCCATAGAGACACGGTTATCTCCATAAAACAAAACTTGGCTGCAGAAGTTGCTTTCAATCAATTCTCCAAGCTATGGGACTCTCAAAAGAAGCACTTCTTTCATTTATTTCTACCTGGGGTTCTATCTGAGATTTCATTTAGCATGGGAAAAGATACTTGAAAGAGTTGGAACATCATTGGCTTAAAATAGGGGTCAGCAAATGTTTTTCTGTAAAGGGTATTTTATGGCTTGTAGCTATATGTCCCTTCAAAACCTCACATGGTCATAGGTGGGGAGTTTCCAAAGCAGCTGCATTAGGGTGTGTGAATATGGATTAAGTGTGTGATACTGGGAGCCAGAGTGTGACATGGGGATCAAGGGTACGATACTGGGATTAAGGGTGGCCCCCCCGGTGTGGGTGGCAACAGTCAATAAGCTTGCAGCCTGGATGGAATATAAAAGGGACAGAAAGAAGGCTGCTGCTTGCTGCTTTGCTTCCTCCTACCTGCCACACCATGAACTATTTCTCTTCTGTGATGCCCTTCTACCACATAACCCTGTTTTGGAACCAGCTGACTATGGACTGAAACCTCTACAAACTGTGTAAGCTCATATGGATTTTTCCTTCTTTAAATTTTAGTGCCAAGTATTTAGTCAGAGCCACAAGAAATGTAACTAAGATAGGCTCAAATAGTAAATATTTTAGGTTTTCATCTTTTGCAATTACCCTGACCAATGTAGCAAAAAAGAAATGCCTTTGCCAAATACATAATGAATGGGAGTGTTTTGTGTTCCAATAAAACTTTATGTACAGTTAAATCTGTTTTCTGCATAATTTTTACATAGCATGAAGTGATATTCTTCTTTTGATTTTTTTCAACCATTTAAAAATGTGAAACCTGTCCTGAACTCATAAATGCTGTGGAAATGGGAGGGAGCTGTACTTTGCCAAAGATGGTCCCTAAGAGAACCTCTAGTCTTCATGCAAAGGAGCCAAAACAGTTTCCTGAGATTGCTATTTTCTGAAATCTAGTCTAGGAGGCCTTGGCTACAGAGGACACTCCTTCCCTGATGTGCATGCCTGTGCCAGGCTGCATAAACTGCTTTAGTGCCAAGCTGTGGGCCCAGTGAGTGGCACCAAGCCAGAGAGATCTTGGACATTCATCCCTATAGCAGATAGTAAAGATTTTCCAACTGGTTGTCACAGTCACAGTACTTGGACTGGGGTTTTCTGGGATTCACAGTGAGGTAGTCATTGTATCAGAAACTTCTAAGTTAAAACCTTGGCAATGTAAATGTGGCTCTTCCTGAAATAACAACTCTCTTCCTTGTCATCTACCTGCCTTACCACCAGCAAATGATTCAGCAGTATAGAGAATATAGAGAACTAGTTAGGAAAAAAGTGATTAACTGAGTAATTCTAAATTGGCCTTGTTTCATTCCTTCCAGCTTGCTTTATGAAAAGGAAGGGCCATTAAAACTTCAGAAGCACCAAGTTAGTAATCTAGAAAAGGCCTGCAGCAGACTAGTGGTGAGAAGGGATAGTCTGTAGGCATCCTTTAGCCTCTGTGGGATATTTTATTATCTCCAAGCCCCACTGTATGATGTATTTGAAGCCATCAGAAACTTACTCTGATAGCATCAGCTCTGGTAATTGGGATGGCAATGATAATCTAGACTGGTAAGCAGAAGTTCCCAAAATCTTTGGGCCAGAGACTATGGTTGTTCACCTCTGCTGAAAGCTTGGTTCTAGCTCCACACCTTTACAAGTCTGGGCTCTGAGTGTGGAATACAGAGAACAAGACTCAGACTACCAGGTAGAAGGTACAGGAGGGAACAAAGTGACTCCAAGCTGTCAAGTCTTTCTAAGACCCTGAATATCCAAAGGGGTTTTGCTACGAGGCAAAGAGACGTGTTATGGTTGTTATAGATATCTCCACCATATGACAAGTGACACAGTGATATAGTGTGTGCTCTTCTGTCAGTGCTGCCTCAACCGAAGACTTCATTTCTATAGACTCCTCTATCATCGGGGTTTAAGCCCTCCACTGTTCCTTCTCTGAAATCACCTAAGCATTCTACTATGTAGGTTGACAGTATTTATGATATTAGTCTTGTGAGTTAATGGTAACAGCTCACAGGTGAACTGTTACATCATAGTGCCCTGGAATCCGCCAGAGCAAAGAATTTTTGAAATCTGAAGTATAGGAACAAAGATGTCGGGGTAACTCTTTTTCTTTAGTGCCTCCTTAATTCTGTCTTTGTCTCTGTCTCTCTCTGTCTTTATCTGCCTCTGTTTGTCTCTGTCTCTGTCACCTTCTCTCTCTCTCTCTCTCTCTCTCTCTCTCTCTCTCTCTCTCTCTCTCAGGGTTGCATCTAGTGTATTCAGAAATCTAATTTGAGGTAAGTTTTCGCTAAATTGTCCAGTTTGTGTTGGAATTTATAATGCCTTTGCCTCAATTTAAAGTGCTGGGATTACAGGTGTTTGCTGCCACACCCAGTCCCTGGTTCTTATTTTTTTTCTCATCTGCTTCAAATATAACATTTTGAGTTTTATAGGGTCAACTCCTCTGGGAAAGGACTTAGGCTGTTTTTTTGGACAGTTTCATGGTTTATTCAACTTGATATTATAGAAATTAAAATTTCTATAATTTTCTATAATTTCCCTAGTTATTTCCCTAATAATTTCCCTAGTAATGAGGAAAGCAGTGTTTTCACACAATGACAGACATTGACAATCACTAGCCCGTGAACTGACAAGTGAAATCATTAAGAAGATGTACTTTGTTTTGCTTTCATCTAGTTGAAAAGTTGAAGGACAGTTGTTACTTGTATTATATACACAGACGTCCATTCATGTGACCTGTTTTCTCCACATTTTGGGCTATGCAGTATGTGAAAAATTTGTCTATGAAATTACAACCTCATGAAAAGAGATTACCATTTTCTGCTGAGATGAACTTAACTGCAGTAGGTGTGAGTAGTGCTAGAATAATAATTAAATTCAAAATCTTTCATAATCCTATGCTTTCCCTAGAGTACTTTTCAGCATTAGATAAGGATGCAAATGCAAACAAGTGCATGTATATTCAATAATAAAGCTTAATGTGTCAGGGAAGGAGTGGAATGAAATGAATGCCTAATACCTCCTGAGATAAGTAGGTAGATTTTGCCTTCCTAGTTACTTCCTTGACTTGTATTTACTAAGACCTCAATATATACATCAAATTGTCCTTTATTAACAACCAAATTCATAATGAGTTAATTGCATGGGGCGAGTGTTAATGTCCATCACCATGTAGACCGCCTGCCTATTTCCAGAATCGCACATTGGAGGGCATTTGATTTCCATATTGGAATCACATAACATTGTTGAGGTGTGAAACAACTGTGAGTTTGGGGGTTGTTGCTCTGCCTCTGAGTGTGTTTGTTCTGCCCGAAGGATAGGAACCCAAAGATCCTGATCCCATTCCTAGAGCCAGCCTCTTGAGATGGTGATAGATATTTCCAGAGTCACCATGGCTTACCTTCCGTTTCAGCAAATTCACAGGAGGGGAGCCCGGTTGCACAGACTTCCCCTTGAGATAATTGGTTAATTGTAATAATGATGTCCATTGATTTCCACCAAGGTGGCATCTTCCCAAACTTACGATAACATGCATTCTTTTTTGTGTTTTCGTAAAGCACTTTACATGCGTTAGCTTTTGTCAGCATCATCCTGTGTGACAGCCTGAGAGTTACTCTGCTGAATAGACAAGGGACAGAGATGAGGCTCACAGCTGGTATGTGACATCTCCAAAGCATCAGAGCTTCTGATTAGCCTGCAGTCACTCCATGTTCACCTGGCTTCTGGGCGTCTTTTGTTATTTGCTGTTAATTTTACTTGATAAGTTGTGACCACTAGACAAACTTTACATACTCTCAAATTCTGCCTGGGGACCATCTGGGTTCCATGTTTGCCTGCATGATTTCTAGTTGTGCTATCCATGAGCAAGTTCCATAACTTCTCTAAGCCTCAGAGACCCAGTCTGGAAAGTAGGGCTGGAAAGAGACCATCTTCAAAGGGTCATTGTCATAATTCAATTCTGTGTAGCTGATAAGTATTTTGCACTTTTTTTGATTGCACTAATTGTAGGAAACTTTCATCATTTTTTTCTTTCAACACCTAGATATAATATTTTGAGGGTTTTTTTGGTAGGTTTTTGTTTGTTTGTTTTTTGAGACGGGCTCTCCCTATATAACTCAGGCTGGCCTTGAATTCATGGTGATCCTCCTGCCTCAGCCTCTCGAGTATTGGGATTACAGGCATGCACCACCATGCCTGGCTCAACACTTAGAAATAAATTAACATGCATAAATTTCCTATGTGTATTGAGATACACACATACAGCAGAGAGAGTGAGAGAGAGAGAGAGAGAGAGAGAGAGGCCTTTTGTAATGATAAAGAGGGATGTTTTTTAAATATTTGAATTATATAGCTTATAAGAATGATAAGTCTTCATTTCTCACAATTTTGATATAAAGAACTATTTGTCAGAATCATAAGCCTGTAACTTCAAAGAAATACTAGGATAACATTTTTCTCCTTGTCAACAATTTTCAAAACGTCCATTTGTCTCTTGAAGGATAGTCATAAATCCCACAAACTTCGTTTCTGTGAGCCCAACTCTACCAGTTGTCCTTCCCACCAATCATCCCTTTTCTTTCTCACCACGGTTCTCATACCTCAGAGAACACATCCCGGCCCTAATTGGCCGAGGATGAGAGAAAGATCTGAGCTCCCTTTGGAGAATTATTGTACACTCGCTCTAACCTGAGCCTCTTTCTTATGTAAATTCTAACATAACAACCTCCTTTATTTAGCAAAGTAGAAGCTGCACTTTCCTTTCTGCTTTCCACCCTGCCCCTGAAAAAGACACATAGTGAGAAATCCAGAAATGGGAATTTTAGGACTGGCTTTCGTACTAACTAGGTATATGGTTCACCTCTCTGAACCTTTCTTTCTGTGTCTACAAAATGAGACTGGGGAAATGTATTATTCTTGGAAAGGTACTGCGATGAAGACAGTGGTGGATACAGTATTCCGACTACCTCTCTGGGAATTAGGACTGGTGGGGGAGAGGGAACCAGTGGAAAATAGTGTGATTTACCCAGGGATAGGGGAAGAGGCAACAGAGGAAAACCATATCCTTTCTGAAACAGGAGTTATTTCTAGAAAGTGTTTGTGGAAAAGCGGGATGTGACCAAGCTGTGGGGAGGAACTAGGATGCCAGAGTTAAGGAGTGGAATTCCAGCCTTGGAGCTGAGCCTAGAAGCAAGAAAGAGAATGGCATGCTTGGGAATGGGTACAGAGAGACTGAGCCTGCCCCCCCTCCTGTGCCTGGCGATAAGGTCTGAAGTTGTATTTAACAAATGAAAATATGAACAAAAATTGATCTTTGAAGGCTGTGTACCTGGAATATTAATGAAAATAAGCCGCCTTTCCAGCTAGAGCTCAATCTTGGTGATAGTGAGGGTGGATGGCATTAGAATTAATGCCACTGTTGAAACAAAAGGCTTTGTGTGCCCCAAAAACAATTTTCGAAAGTGCTAGTTCATCACCCAGATCCAGACCACTCATAATTCTCAGGTACCTTGCCTTAGGAGAGGAAGATTTTGTATCTGTATCATGGGCTTACATCTCCTGGACCAAATTTTGCAGGAAGAGATGAGTCATGTATCAAAAGGTTAATGACCAGCCATTTTTTGCTCAGCTCTTTTGTGGCCACTGAGCTGTCCAGCAGCAACGGAGGACTGTGAAAGAGAGTAGAAGTCCACTGGGCCTTTGTTTACCGTGAAGACAGTCCCAGCAGGCCTCACCAACAGCTCCTAGAGCTGGGGGCTATTAGCATACTCCTGTTCTTGCCAGGCAGACTTAAAGCACCCTGTCCCATGATGAGCCAATGCCGTGTCCCACCTGCATCCTACACAGTGACTGATCAGTACATTTACTGTACTTTTAGTAGTCAAAATATATAGACTCCAGTAATCTCTGGAGATGTTGAAATAGTCTTTTCCCCCTTGATTTAGGAGAATGTGGAGGGGGAAGATGTGTGGAGTATGACATAAATACAAGAGCTCAAATATCTAATTAGTTGAAAGAATCTTGGTTCCCTCTGCACCTTTGACAGAATCACAGCTGTCAGACAGTAGCTCCAATATTTTATCCTCCTTACAAAACATATCTGAGGGGGATTTAGAAAAGACACTTTCTAATGGGAACACCACTCTAATTTCTCTGCAGGATGCTTGAAGATGACTTAAAGCTGAGCAGTGATGAAGATGACCTTGAACCTGTGAAGACCCTGACTACTCAGTGCACAGCCACGGAACTGTACCAGGTAGGAGCAGCTTAGCATTGTTTGGGGAATGGAGGAGAGGGAAGAAAAGAACTGGAATGGTTTTTCCAAACACAAGCCACTTCGGTGCTTTGTCTCTGGGCTTTGGAGAAGGGAAAAAGGAGTGAAGATGGGCCCCTGCTCTGGAGCAGGTCCATTCAGCTCTGGCTTTCATTATGGCTACAGTAAGAAAATGGAGAGCTCCCTAAAACTGCTTTACCTCCCCCATCTCTCTCTTCTTTCCATGCACAAATATGGGTGATCAGTAAGGAAGGTTTTCTTTCTTTCCCTTGAACTGCTATTTTGTCTAGGGTGAAGACTAGTGTTCATTTGGTGACTCCACAGGGTGGCTTGGAGCCGGAACTCATTAATTAGGTATAAATGTGACTGCCCCATTCACTTTTCCCAGATGCCCCATTTCTGAATTCAGCTGAAAATCAATACCTCACACCTTGCAGCTCATATGAACCTTCAGGCAAGCAGCTTTTGTTAAAGACTTGTTGTAGCATTTGTCTTCTTCCATTCTGCATTCTATAAGTAGTTCCAGTACTTCCCCAGCAAAGGAGAAAGCAGGAGTGTTTGCTTTCAGCAATTCCAAAGAGAAGGGACTTCTTGATTTGAAAAGGCCACCGTAGCTTTTATGACTCATGAGAACAACAGTGTCATGTGGCGTGAATGTTGACTGCGTATTTTCCCTGTGAGGGAGGTCTGTTCATATATGGGGTGCTTCTGGGTGTGCTAATGCCTTCAAATACAGAATAGAGAAGAATTACTTACAATTTTGATTATATAAAAAAGTGCAACTTGTGGTTTGGATACTTTATCGAGAATATGCACACAATAAGTGTCCATGTCACCATGCTGGCCTAAGCCCATTTTATGATTGCTTGCTTTCTGTACATTTACAGAATGAAAACAGTTGCCCTCCTCCCTGAGCTATGAACCACAAGGCAAATGTAAAATGTGCACTTAATTTCTGATCGTTTCTGCTTTCTGCATTTTACACATCAATGACAAGATCATAAGATTCATAAGTAAGACAAAAACCAAGCCAAACAACCTACATGATAGATTTTGACAGGTGCAGCATTACTTTTTAATCAAAATGTTTAAAGCTGACTTCAACAATAAGTGAAAGTATATTGCATACATTGACATCCTCCACTCTATATTATTATATAAATGCATTCTGCTTTTTAGCTCAGACAGTCATTTTCTGCACTTACCTTAATAAGTATCATCCGGCCCATTGCCTGAGTCAGCCAGGTTTTCAATGTACCTATGCTGATGATATGGAAGAGCTGAGACCCTCAGATGATCAGGATTGATGAATGGAACCATTCATGATGTCCTACTCTTATACTGGTTATGTCTTCCTCAACAAGGCTTAGCTTCTCACAATTTGATGAGGAAGTCAAACTGGTAAATTCAAGGTGAGCAAAATGAAAACCTATTCCCCCTGAGCCCCACAAGCAAGAAGTGAGCACAGAGTTATAGTGTCTGCAAACTAGCCCTCTCTAGTTTGAGGATGAGTTAAAAGGTGGTAAGCTTGTGCAGCAAAGATGGCAATAACAGCAGCAACATTTTGGTGAGTTCTGGTTTTATGAGGTCTGTCATTATCTTCCAAAGTTGTGTTAATAAACATCATTTTGTTTTCTATTGTAGCAAAATTCACATAACATGAAATTCCCCATATTGAAGTGCACAGTGCAGTAGTGTTTAGTACATTCACAAAGTTGTGCACTGATTCCCAATTCTAGAATTTTCTCATAATCCCAAATGGAAATCCATACTCATTAAGCATTTAACTTACCTCTCATTCTCTCTTTCCCTTAGCTCTTGACAGCCACCAAACTACTTTTTGTCCTCATGAGCAAAAAAAATCTCTTTCACATAAATGTAATCCAACCATATGTAAACACCTTTTATGTCTCTCTTCCACTTACAATAATGTTTTCTAGGTTCTTCTATGTTGTAGCATATAATAGGACCTAATCTTGTTTTATGGCTGAGTAATATTCCATTGCATGGATAAACTACAATTTATTTATCCAATCTTCAGCTGATGGATGTTTCAATTGTTTCTGCCTTTTTGCTATTATTATTATTACAATGCTGTTATGAACCCTTGAGTCCAAGCTTTTTTCATGGACATATTATTGGCTCTTTAACATATGTACATAGAAGAGAAATTGCAGTGTCCTAGAATAATTTTATGTTTACTTTATTGAGGAACTGCCCAAATCATGTCTGTTATGATAACATAATGTCATGTGGATAATACAATGCCACACCCTTGTCTTCTAATTGTGACAGTCATATATCTAGAAACATCAGGATGAGGTGTACTGAGACTCCCATTTTTGGAAGATACTTGATCTGTACCAGGCACAAATTAGATGATTTGTCTCGTTTAGACCTCAAAATAAACCTGAGAGGTAGTTTTCGGCCTCCTATCTGAGCAACAAAATTGCACAGTTGTTTGTGTTTGTTCCAGAATGATTTGGGGGAAATATACAAACAAATGCATAGTACTTTAAGTGATGTGCCCAAAAGCCTGAGCCAAACTCTAGTCTGAGCCAAAGTCACAGTTAGAAGCATCCCCAGTCCCCAGTGGCTGAATTCATGCTAGCATGGCATAGCTGATAAAAAGTCATGCGTTTTTTGGCAGCATCCCCAAATCATCTCGTTCATAATCATTTTACCCTGACACAGGTGGGGAAACGCCAATTACCCAGGTTTAGAGAGTATGCACCAGTTTTTTTCCAAAGAAATTCCTAAGCTCTTGTGCTGTGGTTGGAGCCTAAACAATCCGAAGTGGATGCATTTCCAAAGGATTCTCTATGACAAGAATCCATGTCAGGTTCCAATTTGGCATTTCAGTACTCAGTATCTTACAGTCAGAACAATCTTCCCTTTTCCCACCCAAGTCTGACATTTTCCACAGCAGCAGTAGCCATTCTGAGCAGGCAGACAGGCCCTGAGCACAAAAACCAACAAAGCAATTAGGATATGTTCAAACACTAAGTATTACCTCCCCAAGAAGAAGTACGAAACATGAGGCCAGAATGGGAGAATTACGATATTCAAATTGAAGATGCTAGATGCCTAATCAAGGAGACTCAAGATTGCAATAAAACAGTTTCCACAAAAGAGTTCACCTTCTAATAAATCTTTAAAGTCTGAGGTACATAATCAGGTACATCCATGATTTCAGTGGGGAAGAGACAAAGATTAGTCCCTGAAGATCCTTGTTCAAAACTTGTGTGTTCACTCCATACACATCTCCTGTCGCATTTTCTTTTCATGATTGGGTCTGTTTGGGAAGCAGACAAACCCTCAGTGTGTTCCAAGGGATTGTGTCGGTGCTGGGACAATATTGGAGAGTGAGTAAGAAGAGTATAGTTGTGAGTTTGAATCATAGCTTTGATATTTTCAAATTGGGTGACGTTGAGTAGATATAGGTGACCATAAAATTGAGGTAACAATGGCACCTGTTTTGTTGGGTTTCAGTGGGGATTTAATGCCTAGATAAATCAATACAGACAAAAGCAGTTGACACTAAGTGTAGCAACTAGTAAGTCCTTACTGCTTGACATGATAATTCACCAGTATTGCTATTACTACTGAAACTGATCTAAAAGTCTTGGAATCTTTGAGTTGCTGATACATTCCCTTTCCCTTTTCTCGCAAGGAATGGGATGATAAAGCGTAGTGCTGAATTACGTACCTGGAAAACAGCCTGTTTATGATAAACTTGAATGAAAAGGTTCTGTGTTGTCCTAACATTAGCTGTGTGTGGCTGGTGATGAGAATTTTAAGTGTTGTCATTAAGAGCGTGGCTTTTGTAATAGAGAAGAAGCCTGGGCTTACGTCCCAACCTCACATATTAGCTGCATCACGTTGGGCAAATTGCCTAACATCTCTGTCTCAGATCTCTCACCAGTAAACCAGGATAAAACAGCCTTGTCTAACTCACAGGGGCATTGTGAGGATCAAATGGAGATCATGTACAAGAAAGTGCTTTGAATACCATAAGCAGTACACAAAGGGGTTATTCTTCCTTATGCCCTTGTAAATGTTATTGGGGATCTTTCTCTTTTGGATCCACGAGGAAATAAACATTCCTCTTCATTTTAGCCTAGGTGTTGTTAGAGACCTACCAGGAACTGGTCTCAATGTCCTAACTGGCTCCCAAAGTCATCCACCACATGTTGACAAACTCAACTCCCCCTTGAGTCCTGAAAACTTTTAGAGTAGTGATCCCAGGGAACAAAGGCCAGGTTGACAATGACACCACACCAAGTCCCCCAGAAAATTACACATCTCTAAAAGTTTTTACTCAAAAGGCTGATGGATAGATGAGACACACTCTTTGATTGACATGCTCAGTTCTCTTTTTGAGCCCCTGCTCTGCCCTAGAGAAAGGCTTTACGTAAAGTTCCACTGTGATGCTGTACTCACCTCATTTCTTTTTCTGGAGCCAGCCTGGGATGAGACAGAAATAATCACTTGAAACCGACCTTGTGCAGAAAAGTATTGGAATCCAACACAGTGCTTTGTACTTTGCGTCTGCATAAACATGCATGTTGTAATATGTTCTTTTATGTTTTCTAACGAAGTTGGATGTCAGTAGCATGATTGCTGCTTGGGGCTCGCATGTCACCCATTGCCCAAATGACTGCATTTCACTTCTCATCTGCTGCTATTGGCACCATAGACATAAATCCAACCCTGGCATTTTCCCCATGCAACACTTGTTCAATGCTGTTTTCCCATCAGTCAGCCAGTGTGCTATGGCGAGCCTGCTTGTGTTTGGGCTAGGGAGTGGCCTCATCCAGTTGGGACAGGTTGGTAGGGAGCGGGAATGCTTTGTGTTCTCCACATGCCCTCACCTCATACCACCGAACCTTTAGTTTTCCTTTCTGTCAAATTTTTCTCCGTACATTTCTCTGAATTAAAGGAACCCCTGAAAATGGGGAGTTAAAGCTGGAATCAATTTTCATTTACAGCTGAGAAACAGTTATTGATGCTGGGCTTGCAGTTCAATAAAAGATCTAAAGATATAGACCTTGTGCTTCTCTTTCATTATAAGCAGCCTAATCAGTCTCAAATGTTTTTTTAACAAAGAAATTGTATTGACAGGCCTATTAAAATTTCTGTCTTTAAAGTTTTAAGTGATCCAAAATTTGACCTATTCCCAAAGTTTCTTGAGTGAACTCAAAAGCCCCTCTACCACATATTCATAGATCGAGGTAAACAGTGTTTAATGTTGCTTTGGATGATATCATTACACAGCTCTAAGTGTGTAGTCTGTTGTTGTCTCATGGCAGGATGGTTTGTAATGCTTAGGTTTTGAGACCCTTTTAGATCTGAGCATGGCTGTCTCACACCCAGCCATCTCAGATCAGCCATCTTTAGAACCATGAAGGTCATGAAAGAAACGGGTATTGGTAGAAAGTGACTTTGGAACATTTTGATATTAATAATGTCTTCTTATTATAACATATTAACCTGAAACCATACATGACGTCATTGTGTCCAGTTAGAAGTTCAGAAAACATTTAGTATGGCTGGAAATGTTCAATCAGTGACCAGACTTAGCCAAAGGGCTCTAGAAAAAGCTTAGAGTAGTATGTTGATGCTTTAAAGCAGAACTGAATGACTCAAATTTCCTTTGAGCACAAAGGCATTCTAATGGGCTATGTCTTGGTACATTATTCTAAGTAGCTCCAGTGTACCCCGTTTTATTTAACTGCCCAAGGATTATCCTGGTATGCTTTGAAATGTGCACTTAATTTGAAGCATGTTATTGGAGACCACGTGGATTTTCCAACTAGCTGGCAGTGGCCTGGCTGTACCTCAAGTCTGTTCCACTTCCGCCAAACAACTATTTCTCTAACTCTTCCCCTCCATTTGATGATTTCATTTCATTTTTGACTTATAGTTTTCACCTCACACACAAAAAAGTTTGTTCTGAATTCAGATTCATGATTTTGGTTTTTATGTTTGGATGCATTTTTTCATCATTATCCTTGAGCCAGCCTCTGGGTAGGTTGCTAGTTTATAACTGTAAATGAGAAGAATTACATAACAGCTGAAACCAGTGCAGTTCTCATGTGGTAAACACCTTATAGTGCATGGCCACTTTTGTATGTTGAAAGTTTGCTAATGCGACAGGTGCAATAAATTTCACTCCTGCTGTCGGCTGGCTGCTTTGGAGCTGATGGTGAATGCATTGCTTGTAACAACACATATTCCTTCCCTGCTGTATACAGCCCTATTTTGCAGCCCCTGATCTCCCTCATCATGCCGAACAAGTTGTTACCTCCCTGAGGTTTCGCCACATTTCCATTTACTTTGTTATCGGCAGAAAGGCTAGAGAAGGCCTCTTCGGTAATGACATCAATACGGCACACACAGCAAGAGAGGTCAGCCTGTCAGAGCTGGAGAAGCAGCAGATGGATTAGGATGAAACTGAGTGCACAATAACTTTGAAAGAGTCTTTTAATGTAAATAGCTTACCTGTCGTTGCCTTTCGTTGTAATTTCCCACAAAATAATTGAGTTTAAGCTGTTAGTGTTACAGACTGTAACTGAATGAAATCCACACATTGTCATGTTCAAACCATCCGGTAATTAGAGAATGAGAGGATATTTTAATTTATTCATTAATGATAGGAGAGTAAATAGGGTACCATATAAGGTTAATAGAATAACACTGGCCTTAATATTCCCAAGATTGTGTTTATCATTTGATTGTATTAGCATAGAAACTAGATTAATAAGAAACTGCTTAGGGCTTATATGGTGTGATTTTTAATAGGCTTGGGGCAGGTCTATGACTGTTTAGAAACCCACTTGCTGAAATTTTCATTGTAATTAGGTCTTCTACTTTTAATACCAAATATTTTGACTTGTAATCTCCTTATAATTGAATGCCTTGAGTATACAGAGATGCGTAGAAACACGATGTTTTCATGTGTTATGCTTGTCACATGATTAGTCATGACCAAATTCTATTTAATGTCCATGATACTTTATGAGTTTTCAATCTGTGAGCATTTCAATTTCAAAACCAGTGGCTCTTTGCTTAGGTTAACATTTTCTCATGATGACCTTAAATCAGATAGCAGTGAGGGTGTGCTACTTGCCCCAGATCCAACAAGAAACAATATTGGATATTATCTGTTATGTGTGAATGGACACCTCGCACCCATGACAAGGATGACCACACACTTTTCACCTGCAAAGCACACACAGTACATTACCTAGCTCTGTAAAGATGATGGCAGTAGGAGTAGCAGCCTCCTCTGAAAAGCTGGAGATCGCTAAGTACAGATTTCAATTTAGGTATCACAAAGAAGAGGCATCACCAGGTTGCCTTGGTCATTGGCCATAAGCTGGAGGAAAGTTTAGCTACACATTCTCATCTCTCTCCCCTTTTGATCCAGTCATGCTCTTTTCCTTAGATCAATTCATGTCCCCAGTTTTACGACCTCAGTGTATGTTTAGGGCCTGGAGGTGCTGTCTTGTAATGGTTAGAGAGCAAGCTCTGGAAAATGTACCACGTGTGCCTAAGTTTGTTGTAGATTTCCAAGCTTTAAGTTTAATCAGGATTCTATAATATATCTACAGAAACTGAACATCTCCAGTAAAAGCTGTGTAATAAACCACTTTTCCACATTAAAAAATGTAACAGTTTGAAACCGATCTGGTGGCTTTGAAAAATTGAAGCTTTGGTTTAGGAGTCCAGCATGTTTTCCTCGGTCCCCCACCAAGTTTCTACCATCTGCTAGTAAAGCCACAAGACAGGCTGTAAACACCAAAGACCTTGTACTGAATGGAAAACAGAATGTCTCTTATCATCCTTAAGCAGCCATGTTTACCCTCCTATGTATTTATCAAGAGCAAAGAGCATAACATTGTAATAGTACAGAAGAGCAGCCCAAAATTGAAATTAGCTGCCAGTCCAAGATTAACCATTCAGAATACAGCTGAATGAACCCATAAAAAAGTGGTACCTTCCAAAATGCCTGGGACCACATAACCCACATTTGACACAGTAAATATGTCATTGGAATTTGGAACACTTGGCCAAAGTTTTATCACTTTGTTAAAGCTTATTCATTTATAATGGAACTAGATTCCTATGACTCATATAAGTTTGTATTTGAAATGTTCCTTTGTATGTGTTAAACCCCCCCAAAAAAAGCAAGACTTCTCAGGTTTTATATTTAGCCCTGAACCATATATGTTTGTATATGAAATGTTATTTTATGTGTATTAAACTGTAGAACACCAAATCTTAAAATAGCCCTGAAGAGACTTTACTCCAGTATCCTAATTTTGCCAGTAAGGTGAAAAAGAAAAAGAAAAAGAAAAAGAAAAAGAAAAAGAAAAAGAAAAAGAAAAAGAAAAAGAAAAAGAAAAAGAAAAGGAAGGAAGGAAGGAAGAAAGAAAGAAAGAAAAGAAAGAAAGAAAGAAAGAAAGAAAGAAAGAAAGAAAGAAGCAGTCAGTCAGTATTTAGCATATGGATAAAAATCAATGGAACCCCTTCACCCAGAGTATAATGAGCTGTAAGGAGAGGGAAGGCCTGAACACATTAGTATGTTAATGATAAAGATGTATTATCAGCATTCACTCCCGTGTAGGTCTTGAATAACACACATTGCCGAGGGTCTTTATGTGTTACAAATACTCTCATCTTTCTAGTTACATATGGTAGGGAGAGAGCTTCTATTAGGTATTGATTGTCTCCCACCAAAAGACACATGTCATTTCATAAGGTGTGCCCCCCGTAGCATCAGGGGCAAGAGGGCTCAGATAGGTTGGGGGAAAGAAAATTGAATTTTCAAGTCCACACCCCCCAGGGGAACAGTGACCAAGTGCCACTTTACATTGGCCCCTCTAATGGGGAAAATAAACAGCTCCAGCCCATACTGAGATGTTCTGCCTACTCTCTCCGTGTTTGCTCCACTTAGTGGATGATTAGTGTGGACAGATGACTTTTCATGGGTGAAACACGCTTCTTCACCAAAGCCAGTACATTTTTCATTTAGTTACAATAAAATTTCAGTTATAGAGGACATCACCAGTTGGCAAATGGGTCTTGCTAAAGGGTTTTCTACCCAGCACAATAGATGGCAGGTAGGAAGCAAGCTTTATGGAATGTACACAATACAGGATCTTGCTGTCACATCATTTTGGGGCTAGACGCTCTAAAACCACAGTTTGCCCTGTTAATAAAACACAAATGCAGGGACAAATAAGACCTGTGATTGCGTGGCTGTTCAACTGGCCATGACAATGTGTGGAATGACAGGGTGGGTGAGACTGATTGTTACTGAATGGGAGGAGCAAAGATATAAAGGACTATTTTCTGTTTTCTTGCGGAGCTGGGGATTGAACTCATGCCCTTGCACATGCCACTAGGCAAGTGCTTTAGCACTGAGCTGCAACCACAACCCCAGATTTTGAGAAAGAGAGTGCAATGATCAAGTGGAGCCTCAGAAAAAATCATCTGGTAGCAGAGCATGAAACAGGGCAAGAACAGAGCCAGGGATTGAGAAACAGTGGCGTGGTGAGGAGCCTGTGGCCGTGGTCTAGGTGAGGAGCAGTAAGAACCAAGCCAGTCAATAGCTGCAGGAAGAGTGAGGAGACTAAGATGGCTTATCCCAGAGGGAGAGGTGAAAGCTCCACACCAGGTCAGCATGGACTCTCTTCTGGGCCCTGTGGTCAGGAGCCTGGTGTTCAGCAGCAGAGCCAAACCAGGTGTGCTTGGCCTGAAGCTCATCGCTTCCACTAGAGGCTTTTGTTTTGCTCTGTATGAAGCAGTATGCAGTTTTCTTGGATTGCCTGGCCATGACTGGTCCACATATCTAGCAAATGCTTATTAAGTGACTATTATGTGCACTACTGACATCAAACTTCTAGTCTTTGTTGTTAAAATACTGTTCCTGCCACCATTATATCTAACACAGGCTAATTTTGCCGATGTATAAAAAAGCAAATCAAGTTAAAATGTGGGAAGCTCAGCACCCTAAGGATAGGAAACTTGCTTTTGCTTCATAAAGGTTCAAAGTTCATGAGCAGGAGGTCCCTTATAACTTCTGAAGTCCCCATCCAGAGGGTCAGAAACACAGCAGTGGGTGGCATTTTCCTAGAATCCCTGGATGGAACGTTAGAAACGCATGCAGGCATCGAGGTGTTGCAAGATGCTGAGTGACATTTGCTCCTCATAATCTGCCAGCCTGGCTGTGGGTGCTTGCTGCCAGCAGAAAGCACAGCCTGTAGGATGCAATGTCTCTTCTTGTTTTGCTCATTCCAATGAAATCCACTTAGATGCTGTAATTAAACAATTTCTTTTTATATTTGGGCACGTGCTTTCAGTATATGTCTCTTAATTTAATTTAAGCAATTCTGTAGGTATTGATTTTCGACCATCTGAATACCCTAATGATGAGTTCATTTGTTAATAGAGGAGTTTCTCTTCTCAATTCAGGCAATCAATACAATTTACCAATACAGACCTCTAGATTAAGGGGTAGTTGTGTCTCACAGCACAGCACTATGAAAAAAGATTTAAAGCAGGGGGCAGTGCATAAAAAAGGAAACGAAAAACCGATATTATTAATTTGAAATTACCTAAATAATTAACTTTTTCCTTTTTATTAAGAAACAGATCATAGATGTTCAGCTTAGCTGTATCTGCAAGTAGAATGCCAGGAAAGAGCATATAAACAAAAAATATAAAAGCCATGTAGAGAAATACTAATAAAATCACATTTTAGGCTTCACTGACAGCATTATTATTGATTATGGAAAACAGCAGTACCTAAATACATAGCCTTGTAAAAGGAATCCATTGCTACCATATCTCTAAGGTATTCAAGTGCTCACTTTGACAGGCTCAACATACAGAAAACAGAATCATTGAACTTGTTTTCCATAAATCTCAGGAGGAGATAAATTTTATATGGGTGTCTAAAACTATTCAGGGCCTTCTTCTGAAAAGTTCAAAATGATTCTTTATATTTTCTATAAATACAGGATAAAAGTCTAGAAGACTAAAACAGCAATTGATGGCATCTAAGGTCAGAATTACCTTATCAGGCAATATTGAAAAAATTTGATCATTATACAGAAGATGACTAGCAAATTTTGTAAGTGTCTTATATGTAGCATTTTCTATCATCTCCAAAAAGAAAAGATGCTATTAGGTGGCAGTGATTAGGATTCCACAGATAGCCACTTAATTTTCTTCTACCTTCTGTTTTTCCTTTCCTGTCCTGCCCTGCCCTTCCCTTCCCTTCCC